>JAKTWO010000060.1:0-47239 GCA_030582055.1 Wickerhamiella lipophila | reverse complement strand
TTATTATTTATATTTATGTATTTGATGAATTTGATTTTATATTTCATATATTTTATATAATTTATAATGTATAATTTATAATTTATAATTTATAAATTATAATTAAATTAAGGTAGGTGTCAACATTAGTTTTTTTTTTTCACAAAACCACTTTTTAGTGACAATAGAAAAAAAAAAAACACAGGAATCCACATGGCTTTTACATCCTTGGGTTGTGCCAAATGGCTCGAGGAATCTCTTAAATCTCTTCACATTTATAAACCATCGGAAATTCAGAGTGCGTGTATTCCCGCAGCCCTCGAAGGCCGCAACTGTATTGGAGGTGCCAAGACTGGTTCCGGTAAAACAATCGCCTTTGCGGCCCCAATGTTGACACAATGGAGTAAGGATCCGTACGGGATATGCGGTCTGGTATTAACACCCACCCGTGAGCTTGCAATTCAGATCGCCGAGCAATTCAAGGCTCTGGGGGCCACTATGAACATCAAAGTGTGTGTGATTGTTGGTGGTGTGGATATGATTAAACAAAGTCTTGAGCTCCAAAAGCGTCCTCACTTTGTTGTTGCCACACCTGGACGGCTGGCTGATCATATTTTGAGCAGTGGAGATGAGACTGTGGCCGGCCTCAAGCGGGTCAAGTATGTTGTCTTGGACGAAGCCGATCGACTTTTGAGCCCGAGCCTGGCCAAGGACCTCGGAAGGTGCATGAATATCCTGCCCGATGCTAGCAAACGTCAAACGATGCTGTTTACTGCAACGGTCACCGATGCTGTGCGGCAACTCAAGGATCGGCCCTTGGCACCCGGCGAAAAACCGTTATTTATTCATGAAATCAAGGAGCAGGCGGCACTGCCCTCCACTCTGCACCAATTTTACGTGATATGTCCTACGTACGTGAAGATTGCGTATCTTTATGCGATCCTGACTCTCGAGGAGAATGCAGAGAAAACGTGTTTTGTGTTTGTGAACAAAACAGAAACCGCAGAGCAGCTGCTGCGTACTCTTCAGCTGCTTGAAGTACGCACAACCTCTCTGCACTCGCAAATGAAGCAGAGTGAGCGTCTCAATGCATTGGGCAGGTTTAGAGCCAGTGCCGCGCGCGTGCTGGTTGCCACTGACGTTGCGTCCCGTGGTCTTGATATTCCACAGGTGGGCATCGTTGTGAACTTTGATTTGCCTGCGGATCCTGACGACTATATTCACCGAGTGGGTCGTACCGCGCGTGCGGGCCGTGAAGGTGAGTGTATCAGTCTTGTCGGTGAACGGGACGTCAAAAGAGTTGAGAAGATCGAGGAACGCGTCAAGGAAAAGCTTGAAGAGTACCCCCTGGTTACTGATAAACTAATTATCGACAAGGCGTTGAAAAAAGTGAGCATTGCGAAACGTGAGGCGGTGATGGCTATGGACAAGGATAAGTTTGGCGACAGGAAACGCACTTTAAAGAAAAAGCGGGAGTCCAGGGAGCGCAGGTGAGTGATGGGCACAATTCCCCGGCTGCTCGTCTAGGCTACTCGTCTAGGCTCCTTCCTTCTGGACTCCTTCCTTCTGGACTCCTTCCTCTGTCCCCCTACAACGATAAGAAACTCTTTCAGCTGCTAATACTTGCATTCATAGCTTTAGTATCTACTAATTGCGTCCCATTTTACTTATACCTTGATCAGTTTGACCCCACGCAAGCGACGTCACCTCTTGATCTACTTGCCTATCTCCAAGACTTTCTCAATGATGGATCCTTCTAGTCTCCACGACATTCTACCTTCTAGTCTCTAATAGCTTTAAACAACTTCACTCAGCCCACACTCGCTAAACTGTATGCAATTTCGCTTAGTGGCATATTAGGCTGCGGCTTGCTCCACCTCTCTTGCATGCACCGCAAGCAAGAATCGATTCCCAGCAACGGTCCTGGATCTATTTCGTTCAGCAATATCTGGCAAAATGCTACTGTTTCCAGTCGTTTAACTATTGTAAAGGGCAAAGTCTCCGGTAATACTGACGCAAGTATCCTCACCTGGTACTACAATGATGCGTTTCCGTCTCAGCGGTTCCCGGTAGTGAATGGCGAGTTCAAGGCAATTGTGAGGCTCGAAACCGGCCAAAACAAGATTCTTTTCCAAGTTGATGGCAATGGCCCCTCGCAGGAGCTGTCCTTGTTTTTCAACCCCATCAAGGAGAACCCCCCAGTGCACTTTTGTTTGCTTGTTGCCAAGGATTCGCCCCTTAAATTTGATTCTCAGGATTTTAAAAAGCAAAAAGAAGGTAATGGCCTTGACCAGGCGGTCCAGAAGATGCGGATGGCATCGTACCTGATGGCCGCGTTTACGCAGGAACAAATGAGCCGCAACCGGTTTGGGTTCCGTACTTTTCAGCCCCACGAGGAATTTGAGAGATGCACCCTAAGTGCACGCGATGCGGAAGACCAGAGGCCCACCGCTCATATTCACGTTATTCGTCTCGATAAGACGGTGGCCGAGATCAGAGACCCCGACGTTGCACAGCAGCACCCAGGTGCTCAACGAGCCCAAGACCTGTTTGGATGGGCGGGTGAAGCACTACAGAAGCTTCCCCCTTTCAATTCGGGGAAATTTTCCCAAGCAGCATGCATCTACCTCGACTCCCATTGGGATACCAAGAACCAGCTCATCACTGGCCATGCAGCTTTGGGAGGCAACACCGGTAGCGTTCGGTTGGCGATCTTTGGCGGTCATGCCATCCACACGTGGCCCAAGAACTTTGAGGATTTGGTGCCGTATTTCAATGACGTGACCCCCACCGATAAGTCTCAAGTTGCTAATGATGCCTGTGATAATAGCTTCACTTATGAGGCCCTAAATGTGGCAATGGGCGCTTTTATGCATGAGGTGGGCCACTCCTTGGGGTGCCCCCATCAACCTGATGGAGTGATGCTTCGCGGGTACCTAAACTGGAACCGCTCATTTATGATTGCTGAGCCTCCAAACCCGCGAACAAATGATAACAAGGGTCTCCTGGTACGTACTGAAGACGAAGATTACTGGAATCGCCTCGATATCCTGCGATTTAGATGGCACCCTTCGTTCAGGCTACCGGGAGAACTGCGTTACAAGACGCTCTCTCAGCCCATATTTTATCCGATCCGAGGAGGCGTCGAGATCCACTCCAAAAACGGAGTATTTCTTGCCGATATACAAGTCGATGGCTCCAAGGGTTACTTTGAGTACCTGGACTGCCCCCAAACAGTGAAGGTTACTCTTGAAGATGTGCTATCCAAACTGTCCAAGGAAGACCGATCTAAGAAAATCATGCTCGAAGCTCACGCACCGTGGCTCCAGCAAGCTTCCATTGACGATTTCCGCAAGTTTGTGGATGAAAACTCCCGGTCCCGTGAGGTGGCAACCAATGTGACTGGCCGTGAATCTGGCAACTATCAGAAACTCGATTTGCCTAATACTCAGTTTACTAAACTGGTTGTGTGGTCCGGTGATGGACTCGACGGGCTCGAGTTTATTGATCAAAGTGGCCGCTCGTACGTGTTTGGCAAGCGGGGTGGATCACCTAAAGAGGTGGCTCTGGAGGAAAACAATCGACTCATGGGTATTGCAATCCGCGCTGGGTATTGGGTCGATGCGGGAGGTTTCGTCACAAGCCACTTTACTACCCCAGCGTGGGGAGGTTCCGGAGGTAGTTTGACTGAACTGGTGCCCCCTCAAGGTAAACGCATTACTGCCATCTCAGGCTGGTTTGAGAACTGGTGCCAAGGCCTGCGTATTCATTATGAGATCTAGGTGCGGAGAGATATACTTAAAACCAAGCAGGTACGCATCTGGTCGAGGATCTGGCCGAGGATTTGGGCTGATTCGATGGAATACCTTCAACAATATGCTCAGAAGATCGTTTGGGCAGCTGGATCCGCGTCCAAATAAAGCCTAGGACGTGTGGCGGCATACCAGAACCTGACATGCAGTAACACTGATCATCGCTCATTTATCTAGAGATTGTAGCATGTATTGAGCTACTTTGACTATAAAATATCAGCTATCCCAGCAGAGTCGACAAAACCAAACTCTACGCCTTGCTCTCCCTTCGCGAATTTTTGCTTGCCACTATACACGTTTCCGCGTAATTGTGCATATGTAGTTAGGCGACCACGTGATCGTGTAGATTATGCATCATTGCGTAGCGGCGACGCCGGAAGACTCACAAATAATACGGGGAACGCAGCTTATCTATAGGACTGCGATAAGTTTCCTAGTGTTTTTTAGGGTCTAATAGATAATCGAACGTATTATTTATCCCGCATGATGTGCCAAAGGTGCTGGCCCTGAGCGTAATACCCATTAACATCGCTATTATATAATAAGCGGCTACAACCTGTAATGCAAGATTCCCGCATGCAGTTCCCCGTGTCAACCAACGTTGATATTTTATTTTTAAGGAGGGGTGACAAGTTGCGACCGACCTCCGAGGAAATGACGAGTATTTCAGTGACCTTACTTCAAGCTCTTATTTGTTGGCATATCACCTGGCAATCGAGGATATACGGGGTGTGATTGCTGGTGCAGAGAGCTGCGACGGACTGCACTTGAGTGCAGCTCTCTGCATTAGCAAACTTTTGCGTTTTGCGGGCTAATTGGAATTGAGTCGGCAGTTAGTGTGCCATCAAGTTCCCATAAATTGACATTTGAAACGTGTGGGGGGCAAGCCGCATAGAGCGATATCGGGGCATTAGCATCACGTGACTTGCCCATGTTTCACACTCCCCGCACACTGGCACATAATCCGGTACGCGCAGTGTAAATAGTTTACCATGTAATTAAGGACATATCTTGCTGGATCCCCGCTAGCAATACCGGAACAGCTATTTACCTTATCCAACTCCCGGTATTCGGCACATCTATTGATCGATTATTAATGCGGAGATTGATGCACCCCCCCCGATCGGAGGCACGCGGGCTAGATGAGGAAGGGGAGTGGGGAGATTGGGGTCATGCTTAACGGTGACTTTAGGGTCTTCTAATCAAAACTTTAGGATAAACCAATAGCTCAGTGTACCGATGGTCAATATGGTTTGCATTATAATTAACCCCGAGGGCGCTCTATACCTGAACCAGAGTACCCTTCAGACCTACCCTTGCCCACCTGCAGACCACACTTTTTAGATGCCCCACTGTGTGGGGATAGTAGCTCTATAGGCCAGGACCTTACTTACTGAGAATACGACAACAGATTGGTGCAGTACATAGAGAAACAACACAAACACAGTAGATAATGAGCCGCCTATGCTGCTAATTGTGCCGTTAGTTTGGCGCTGATAATGACTCATAGAGAATTGGTTTTGTGAGTTTAAAATGCGGCCATGCGTAGATCATTCCCGGCAAGCCATGATGGTGGCACCAAGGTGGTGAGCTTGGAAAATATCGTCTGGCCCACGCTTTCCGCGCTCAACCAGTCCTTTATACCTGCGTGCCACGAAAAGACACTGTCCCTGCATGCAGATCTCATGCGCAGCCTCGTGCATAAACGCCAAGAACGTAGGGTGTGCGCGCGCGCGCCGTTTATGTAAAGCTATAAAGTATGGGCCGCACCTCAACGCCACCCAGAAAAGTACCTCATGGACGCGGCTAAAAAGTATAATTGCAAATGCGGTGTTGCCTTCACCAGTGAGCGGAGCCTCAATTTTCACAGAGGGAGTCGCGCATGCCGGCTACGGGATCCTGAAGCCATCCGATTCACATGCCCTGATTGCAAGTTCACCGCCTTTTACCAAACGACGCTCGACAAGCACCGCCAAATCAGGCACTCGTCCAAGAGCGTGTTTTCGTGCAAGTGCGGCGGAAAATTCGGGGTGCTCGAGGCGCTGTTGGACCATCAACAAACGTCGCTCGAGTGCAAGAAATACCACACCTGCAAGGTCTGCGGTCACATCTCCCCCACTCAGGGCCAACTGAACCGTCATTTCCGGTCTCATTCAGAAGAAAAGCCATTTATCTGTGACTGCGGCCGGGCGTACCCCAGAAAGGACAGTTATTACCGGCACCAGCGGGGGTGTTCCAGTGTGAATGGCGAGACCGCGGTTAGAGCTGCCGGAAAACCTCTCAAGTCTAGAGATGATGTCAGTCTGGGCAGCGCGGGTAGCTGTAGCTCCTCGAGCCCAAACACCAGCTCAAGCTCAAGTTCCAGCACCAGCACCAGCACCAGCTCATGCTCCAGCTCCATTGCCCCCATCATTGGTGCTCACTCTCCTAGAGACGAAAAATTGCCAACGCTCCTACCGCCCGCTTCCTCACTACCCCACTATAACAGCGACCCGCGAATGTTTTCCGCAAACCCGCCTCGGCCGCCCATGGCCCAGGTCCAGGTACACTCGCAGGTGTTTATGCCGCATTACTCTGGCCACTATGTCTGGATGAACCCATCGCCAGCCCACCCCCACGGCGAGGCACCTCCCCAGCCTAATCAGTTGCTCAACCTGAGCTACTTGGCAAGCATGAAGAGCCGCATCGATTTACCGGTCCCCAGTGACCAAGATGTGCCCTGCCTGGAGTAGGTGTGCGCCGGGCTATATACCCTATTTATTCGTATTTATAGTTATTTAATCCAAGCTTGTTCGAGGGGTCTGCTGGTGAGACTGAACCCCCGCCAAGACTCTCTCTGGGCTGCTGGACAGGTGTTTTGGCGTATTATGGAATCTATTAAAGATTGGGTTCCGCTCAAGGACAGGCTCTGGGGCAAACCTCGCTGTTGGAGTGCCTAGTAGACAGATCTATACTATATACAGTGCAAACTCTACAAGGGCACCCTACAAGGGCACCCTAAAAGGGCACCCTTTATGACCATAGTGAACCTCTGACGCTTTAGGAGACCACTTGCCCACAAACTCAAATATTACGTTCCTGATACTTTAATTATGAATGCAATTAATATCAAAATGCAAGAGCCGGCTGGAGTGACCACCAGAGCATGAGTGTGGGACCTGCAAACACTCATCAATACGTCTACTCTCCCCCTCTTCCTCACTTCTTTTTCATCTTTTGCTTCTTGACATGGGCACGCAAGACCTTCTGCTTATCCTGAAGACTACGCTTGGCTTTACCCTGGACATCACGCTTATGGATCATCATCATGAAATTCTTTTTGCGAGCCTTTTGCTTGTTGGTAGTGCTATGCTCCTTGGCCATATGCTTGTTCTTGCGGCTACCAAACTCACGGTCCTCTTTACCCTCGCGGGCAGCGGCGATTTTCTCGTCTCTATCTTGCTTGAACTTATTCGGGCCAGTCAGTTTCATTGCCTCTACAATCTCTTCATTCGTTTGGCCCATTGCGCGGCGCACACCAGCCTCGGCCTTTAGCTGGTCAAGTTTAGCGAAATCGGCGGGGGTGAGAATCTCGGAACCGGCAAGTTTCTGGAGATCAGCGAGAGTTCTTGGCTCTGCAGGTTTAACGGAGCTTTTGGTATCCTCATCATCAGGTTTAGTGGAGCTTTCCTCATCCTCATCATCTCCCGATACCTCATACTCCTGGTCGCTCTCCACAGTAACCCACTCGCCATCATCATCGTCGTCGCTTCCTTCCTCTTCATCACTAGCTTGCTCCCATCCATCGTTGGCCGCTTCATCAGCAGCATTGCTGGATTTCCATGTTTCAAGCAGGTCGAGACCTTCGATTCCGCCCGCTTGTACGGCTCCATACTGGGGCCTCTCTGCGTTGCCTGACCGGAGTGCCATTTGAGCTGTTTTTCCACGCTCACGAGTGGGGAGCATTCCCGGGTCCATCTCCCTAAATAGCGAAATAAGACTGCGCGCGGCCATCATCACCGTCTTTGATTTGGATCCCTTGTAGGCGACCAGGTCATGTAAAAGTGCTTCGTCAATGGCCAGCGGGGCACGTGCCAGGATTTCACGGATAGTGTTGATTCCGGCAGCCGCAACCTCAGCGGCAACACCATCGCTCACAAACTCATCTGCCAACTTGCGGACCATTGGGTTGATGGCATCGGGTGGCACCAAGTCGTGCGAAGATTGGGCCGCAGCGGCCATGAACTGCGTCACGTCGCGCTGTTTGGGCGTCAAATATTTGAGCAAATACGAATAAATACCAAGAACTGTCAGCTTGTGGGTACCAATCAGTCGCGACACGAGATTAAGGCACATGATTTTTTGCTCGAGGCTGAACCGCGTATACCCGGCTCCCGCTCCAGCTCCGGCAGCGGCGCTTCCAGTCAGGTGCACAGAGTACAATTTATCGCAGAAACCCTGCGGGTCACGCATCAGGTGGATAGCACTAAAGTTGAGGTGGGCAGCATCTTTACCGGGTCCCTTGCTCTTTTTGCGCGCTTGGACCGCCGCCTGCTTAAACTTCTTGGCACGCTTACCGGTCTTTTTACCGACGGTAAGTTTGTGTCTCAGCGATTCAACGTCCAAGTCGCTATCGCTCTCTTCCTCAGCCATAGTATCTTCACGCTCCTGATCAGCACCCAAAAAGAAGCGAATGGCAGTAGCAGCAACCTTGGTGTCGGGGTGCAAAGCTGCCTGGATCATAATCTCGATTGACCTCGAGTCATCCCAGATGCCTCTTCTCCAGAGCTCACGGACAATTTTAGTCGCCCAGAGGCCATTGCTTTCGGCATTCTCAAGCAGATCAAACAGCAAAGCCTGCACCATTTTGTTGGTTTTGGGCTGTTTTACGGGTGTATTGATGTTTTTGAGCATTGAAATAATCGCCGTGTATATTTGGGTCCGCAAATTCTTAGACTCTGTGGCAATCAAGACGGGGAAGAGTGTCTTCATAAATTGCTCGTTGCTGAGAATATCTTTATTGCGCAGCATTCCAATGCACTGTACAATCTTTCCCGCCAGTTCCTGTGAAAGAGCATCGTAATTTTCCTCAATCAGGCCACACAATTCCTCGGGGAATCCGGCTGTTTGTTTGGGATAACAGCTGCACATCTGAGTTATGAACCCGATAAGTTCGGCAAACTCGTCCTGACCCTGTGTACTGTGGGGGTTGGCCATGTGAATATTGCGCAGCGAGTCATAGTGCTGATACTGCGTCTTGAACTCTTCGCGGTATGATTGGGGGTCTCTCTTAATTAGATTTTGTAAAAGAGCTACGTTTGTTGGCAAAACTGCCGCACGACCCCGTTTACCCATATTGAAAGTTTGTGGAAATTTTTCTCTTGATGAGTAGGAAGAGGATTCCTGAAAAAAAAAAAAAAAAAAAAAATGAGAATAAAAATAAATATGCATGGTAGAGTTGGAGCCGTGTTGGCAGGCGAGTATCTATGATCATTAGAGCATTGATAGAATCAAATTGGAACAACATATCTAATTCAATGCGATTCTGTTTGGGAGTTGAGCGGATCTAGAGAAGACAAGCTATATGCATCAGGCTATCGCTTATGCATGTGAGGATAAGCGAGCGGGCTGGCTGCAATTGAGCCTACTACACAGCAACCTATGGAAAAAAAAAAAACTCATAATTTATGAACTTATGGCCTCGGAGGGTCGTTTGTAGAGACGGATCAAAGTGCGATCCTGGCCTATTTACGACCCTCGAATATGCAAACTGGCTGTACTCAACCTCCGCCTCAATAAATATTTATTCAGTAGCAATCCATTGAGACTTGATGCTCTGACGCTTCTCGGCAAACTTACGCCATGCCTCATCCTCGTCCTCGTCCTCATCTTCCGCCGTCTGACGCACAGGCCGGGCACGGTAGCTCATGTCATTGACCGATAGACGAGGGTTCATAGTGCCGTTAAACGAGGGGGAAAATGGTGGAGACGAGTAGGGTTGCGGCGCGCCCCCAAAAGACCGAATGGATGGCGCGCGAGAATAGCCTCTCATGCGACTTGCAGTATCGGGAGTCACATTACCCGAGGCCATCTGCATGAGCTGGAGCTGCATCTCCGACATTTGCTGCATTTGCAACTTGAGATCATTAAGCATGGGGTTTGCGGGAGCAGGAGCAGGAGCAGAAGGGGCCATCATTATCGTTGACTGCCGCGACTCGCTGTGGGGCAGGCCTCCTTCAAAGATCATAGAGTTACCTGACCGACCTATTCTGTTACGCTTGGCCTCTTCTTCACGAGCAATCTCGCCAACAAGGCCCCTGCCAGAGCTAAAAGTAGTGGGCTCACTGAAAACAGGCGGGAGAGTGCAGCGATTGATGAGACCCGTGCTGTTACGAGTTGGGGAAGGAGTGCCTTTGGCAGCACCAGCCGCATTCATACCGGCAGCTGTAGTGCTATCAAAACCAGCCATATTGGGACTTGTGGGCTCCGTAGTCTTTTTGTGAGCCTTTGGGAACCCATGGGCTCGCAGGATCGAGAGAGGAACATCCTCCATGATATCGTCTTCATTCTGCTCGATTTCATCAAAGGTAGTGGACGTGATCGCCTCACTGCCAACCATCTTGTTCATCTTTTGACGGTGGACAGAGAGATGTGCTTCTTGTTGCTGGCGAGTAAGAGCAACCTGCTGCTTTCGACGACGTTCCTGTTGAGTGAGCTCAATATCGGCTTCCTCGTCTTCCTCCTCGCCATCACTGGTGGCCGTGGTTGAAATCAGCGAGTTTTGACGGTTCAACATATCCAACGAGTTGAGCGATTTTCGATACGTCTCAAACTTGTCGTTGGTCATTACGATCCCGGTGGAGATTTCCGGCAAATAATTGCGAGCCATTCCTGCAGAGGCCATCTGGCGAGTAGTGGCAAACGGAAGCTCCTCATCGTCATCATCATCATCATCCTTTGACGGGGACGACTGCCTAGCTGTGTGCTTTTGTCCTTGCTGGTCCTGGCCCATCATAGGGTACCTGCCGCTAGACTGAGGTTTTTGCTTTGTGAAATTGATGGTGGATACTTGTTCCTGGACCGGAGCGAGCTTTGGGGCTAGCATCGAGCTACTGCCAGTGACGGGACCCCTCGGTGCGTTGCCTAACTCTGAGGGTAGGCCCCGAGCAAAAGACTTGGGCTTGGCACTTCCTTGGAACTGCAACGGACCAAAAGAATCATTTTGTTCGAGCGTCGGGCTTTCCTGGATGCTCTCCTCGTCGCTTTCGTAGGCCATATTTGTGTTTAAAGCACTTAGTAATCCGTTTATGTCCAGACTGCTTGCCCGTAAATCAATATCCCCAAGATTATGACTGAGCCCCGATGAATCACTTGCCAAACTTGGGCATATTTCGGGGGTTTCGTCCTTGCTTTTACGGTTTTTGGACCAATTCTTGTGCTTAAACATTCAAACTTTTTTGTTCCTTCTTTTCTGGTTTTTTTTCTTGGGGGGGTGGATGGGGTTTTTTTTTTCCCTGGTTGCCTATCTACTATCGTTTACTGTGCCTCCTTTATTTTAAAGGGGTACTTGCTTGCATATATAATCCTCATGGAGTGTTTCACCTGTCATGCAGTTGCAAACCTTTGTCCCTGCATGAGATGCAATATATTATGAGGTCCCCAATGTCAGGATCGCAAACTGTTGTTTCCGTGAGCAATGGGTGTACGAGGCATTTGTGTGTGGCCAGAGTGCATAGCCAATAGCTATTTCTCCTGCAGTGTTCCTGCATGCATCCTACATTTCTTGTAGGGTACGGGCACTCATAGTGGACCCTGAGGAATCTGACATTTGAGTATCCAATGGGCAGAAGGCTTTGGGCTTGCTGAATATCTTTGGATGCAAGGGATTGGAACAATTCGTTTGTTCCGCATACCAACTCCTGCTGCTCCCCCTTCTAAGGGGTCACTGACCTCCGCCCCCCTGTAGGGTGCCTGGTCTCACTTTGTAGTCTTCTTGACTGCAATACGGTAGTAGCAGTGTCCAAAGCAGCCTAATTGCTTCAACCATTCACTTTGAAAGAAGTTTCGGGAAATCTTCTAGCAATTGCAAAGTGTCAGGAGATAGCAACCAGAGTTTCAAAAGGACAGAGCGGAACTATTAATTATCGCAAGCCATTTGTTATTCCAATTGGTTTCCCTCAGGTAATGGCCACTATCATGTACTTGCCCGACTCTATCCCTGATAACGCGGCGCAGGTGTTGTGCCTGCAGCCAGGATATCAACGTGATATATGCATGTGTGAAAGTGCTCGCTTCCGACCCCTACTGAAAACTTTTTCTTGGTGTATACCTCCCCTCAATAGGTATGTCAAACCAGTATTCATGGCACGAAAGCTTCACCTATCCAGTGGTTCTACCCTTGACTAGTCGGTGCAGGTCTCATTGTTGTGAGGAAGAATCAATAATAGACATGAGCCTACAGCACCGAGCTTGATATATAGACCAAACAGGAATCAACACCTAGACCTGCAGCTAACCACAAACTGTACCGGAAACTGCTCTGAATGTCTTCATCTGGTTATCGTTGCGGCTTGCGTGCGTCGAGTATCTTTCAAAGTTGATACAGCAATGGGTCTTTTCTGGCTTGGCTTTTCGTGTAAATCGTCCATCGAGACCTTTTGCCCCCTACCTAACCTGATTGTTTAAGACCCACATTATATAATCTGACAGGGACGACGGTACCATCACCCCCCCTATTGAGCCATCGATCGAGAAATGATCAGCAGTAGTTGTCGCTGACTTGCAAGTTTCTGAGTATATTTTTGTGAGCTTCAAGGTGACTGGCTCTACATAATTAGGGAGATGTAGGTCAGCAGAGTGATATCGTAAGATATCGTAAGATATCGTTTGTGTCTCCCCAACTCTGAATAGCCCATTCTCATAGAATACTTTAATCCTGCTCAACATCGTAGAGGGTATCAACTATGGCTCCCAGATTGTACTATACCCGGTACGTACATGTGGCGGAAACGCCACACTTTTTCTTCATGCTTCGTCGTTTATACTCTACAGGAGCTCAGGCACCTCGTCGCCAGGGCCCCAAATTCTCTGGCCGAGGCAAATTTGACCCTGAAGCTCAGAGCCATGATTACGTTCAGGAGCATGACTATACAGTGACTCCAGAAACATACCTATACCTTGAAAAGGATAATGTAGAGATGTTTGATCGGTTTCCGCTGGTAAATAACAAAATTCTCGAGAAAAGAGTCTCTAAAGATCGACCTCAACGAGTACGGATGCTTGCAAGAGACTTTATGGATAACTCGCTCTACAGCTCAAAGTATGGTTACTTCTCCAAAGCTGCAGAAATTTATTCACCGGGGATCCCATTTGATTTCAATGCAATGAAGAATGTGGATGAATTCCTTGATGTTTGGGCCTCTGACTTTTCGAAAAAAGTCACCGGGAGTAAGGTCAACGGGGTAAAGGATAGTGGTGAAACCAAGGTAGAGCATATTCGAAGCCGGAACCAAGCTCAAGAGCAGCCTCAATCCTCATCTGAACCCCAGTCCCAGTCTCAGTCCCAGTCCCACAGCTCGATCGACATGAAGCCTAAAATGAGACAGCTCTGGCACACCCCCACAGAACTCTTTCATCCATATTATGGCCAAAGTCTCGCCCGTTATATTGTCGAAAGCAGCCCCGACAACGAGCCAATCGAAATCTATGAGATGGGTGCAGGTAATGGTACTCTTATGGTGGACATTATGGACTATATCAAGGCGAATCACCCCGAAATATACAAATCAATGCATTACAATGTAATAGAAATCAGTCCTTCGCTGGCATTGCGACAAAAAGTCAGTGCGAAAAACCACGGCCCCAAGGTCAAGATTCACAATCAAAGCATTTTCGACTGGCAGAATGTTGTTCCGGACAAATGTTTTTTTATTGCGTTGGAAGTATGGGATAATTTTGCTCACGATGTAGTACGCTACGATAATAGCACCGACACTCCTCATCAAGGGTACGTCGTGGTGGACCAGCTGGGCGATTTTGTGCAAATATTCAGCGATAAACTAGACTCCTCACTCAAACGCGCTTTAGACTTGAGATCCCAAACCAAATTCAAGCCTGATCCGCGGCTAGGAGCTCACCCACTATCGCAAAACCGGTGGTGGAGGTACCTACAAAACTACGTCAAACCTTCACAAGCTAATTTATCAATTCCAGAATATGTTCCCACCAAGTATATTGAGTTCTTGCATATTCTTAACGAGAAGTTTCCTCAACACCACCTCCTTGCCTCGGACTTTACATATTTCGGTGACCGTATAAAAGGATACAACTCTCCTGTCACTCAAACATTTGTTGATGGTAACCCAATCACTGTTTCGACTTTCATGGTACTTCAAGGGTACTTTGATATCATGTTCCCCACTGACTTCAAGCTGGCTCAGGAACTGTATACTCTTGTGACTGGCAACTCATGTAGAGTTAGATCGCACCAAGAGTTCCTGGGAGAGTTCGCTGACAAGTCTAAAACAGATACAAAAACTGGTGAGAACCCCATGATTGCATTCTATCGAAACGCTGCCTTCTTGACCACCAAGGAGTGAGTTGATGGGGTTGGTGCCTTGGGTACGGGTTTGCCCCTGGTATGTATAACAGACATTGTGTACACCTTTTGTATATAACTTATATTATGTGCCTTGATTTGAGTCGAGTAAATACTTCTCTCGCATGCATGCTTAGGTGCGTATTGTCCCGCTAAGACATTTTGTGTCCGGGGCACGGGTGGTGGCATAGAATCGCAATCAGTCTTGAAAAGTCCCTCTCCATCCTAGCTACAGCCTTCATGCCAACGCAAATCCTTCGCTGGCAAGCTCAACAGCCTTGGATATTTGCACGCGTGCCTCATCGTACGAGCTATAAGACGGAATGCTTATGGTTGATAGACAGGTTGACGCCACTGGTAGGCTACCACGAGACTGCTTGGCAATAACAAATTTGGTGCCTGTATTATCAGAACTAAAGCCAAGTGACGAAACACTGTCGCAGCCGGTAACAAACATGAGAAGGCTCCTACGCTCGTCGTTGGACATTGCTTCAACCACCTGCCAAAAAAGGCTCACTGCTAATGAATCACTTGTGTAGTCACGATAGCTGGTGTTTGCTCTCCATTCACTAACATTGATGTCCTGAGAGCCAGACAACAAAATTTCAAGCTCCGAGGCATCGAAAGTTTTGATAACGCTTAGAGGAAGCACAGAGTGAAACCCCTTGGAGATCGCGTTAATTTGTTTTTCAACACTTGTGTAAATGTGCTGGATCATCAAATCAATGTACTCGCTTTTGTTGGACTCTGTAACTTCAGTGGCTTCCCCACCAGGCTTGAGCTCAACAGATTGAGCTTCGCCAAAAGCATTGAATTTCGTGCTAAAAGTTTCCATAATCACATTGGTAATATCGTTATCTCGGATCCATTGTAAGCTATTGGCCAATTGAGGGTCGAACTGTTCCAGATCTTCAATCGAGAGGTTTATACTTGAGCCCCTCTCTTTTAGCAAGCCTTTGAAAATAATCCTTGAGAACTTACAATCCAAAGATTCAGACATTAAAATAGCTTTGGCCATGACTTTTCCCACTGTCTCATAGAGCACGATATTAGTTGGTTCATAGAGACTCTGAGGACTGGGATGGATGGTGAAATGATTCCCGACAAAGATCTTGTTAAATAGACCCAGGTCTGATTCTGGCAGCTCTCGCCCAAAGAGCACTAGCCATTCACGGGTAAGCCCGCCGTCATCAAAGCCCAACTCGTCGACAAATTTGATTCTAAAGGGAGCCTTGAAGTTGATTGTTTTGAGTTTAATCAGCGTATCTTCCACAACTTTCTCTCGTCGAATTCTCAATTCAACAAGTTCACCCTCGCCTCGACTCGAGTACAAACGGACCAGCTGAACCTTCACGGCATGATCAAGCAGATAATAGTGGCCCTTCAAATTAGCTGCACACTTTTCTAGCAAGGCTCTATCATTGACAACAATTTTGTTGACCAATGCACGGTTTTCCTGCACAAACTTCACAAATGTGGATCGAGCCTCGGGTGCCAAGCTAACTAGTAACAAGTAGCATCTGAGCAACCGAATACCGGAAGCATCATTTCCATTAATATAGGTCGATACATGAGGCCCGAGTTCCATTGCTTTCTCGACGATGGCCTCATTATTTTTTCTAAGGTCACAGATCTTTTGGGAGCAAAGTACCGATAATGTTGTTTCCAAATCAGAAAATGCGCCGGTATCAATCACACCGTTCTTGATTGTCATGCAAATGTCCAACTGTGCCAAAATATCCTTGTACACATGAGAGCGAAGTGCCGCCTGCGTCACATACTTTTTGGCAATCAATGTCTTTACAAGACTCGCAAAGTTTTTGCGGGATAATGAAAGTAGTGTACGAGTATAAAACGCACTCATTAGCTTGTCAATTATTTCGCCCTTGAGTGGCTTGCCATCCGGCAACGCCTCAATGTGAACTCTGACCGCTTCTGCCAGTGCACATAAACAAGTATTGATACCAGCAATTATCGGTAAATCAACAATTAACAGAAGCTGAATGGCATTCAGGGAGCCTGCTGGTACCTTGTAGAAGTAATCGAGGGTTTTTTGTACAGATTGAGCTGGCAACTCTGTGACGTTTTCGAGGAAAAACTCAAGCAGTGCATTATCGCGCTTTTTGCTGGAGAATAGAGTTGGATAGCGCACGTAATTCTCCTTGCAATAATAGCTAAACTCGATGTGCATTTGCTCAGGCCATTGGGGAGCCGGGGGCTGGTTGAGCTCAAAGTATCGCTGCTCAATTCTCTTTGAGACCGAATCTTTACCACTTGTTTGAGCTCTTGTGGCCAATTTCAAGCTGTTTGGTAAAGCCACCGAGGTAGCGGCAGCACTTGATTGGCACTCGCAAACGTCTAGCAATTCTGAATCGCCCAGTGTTGCCAGAATATCTTGCGGTGTCATATCTTTACCCCTGTTTACCAACATCCACGAGACTAGCGTGTCAAATTGAAGTTCTTCAGGCAAAGTCTCCAGCTCTGTCCGATCGATGCCCCATGATGCCATGGAACCTGGCTCATCAAGCAGCTCACAGGCCTTTTTGATTGCAAACTCAACAGCAGCCTCGTCTGAATTTGGCTCCTTGAAGCCTTTTTGGGCACCACTGTTTGCATCTTCTTCTTCTTCTTCTTCTTCTTCTTCTTCTTCTTCATCGCTGCAGGTGGTCCCCGAGCTCAATGATTCGATCAGCTTGCTCTTGTTCAATTTTTCCACTTTATCCCACTGAACGCAACAATTTTTTGGCTCCATAAGCTCCCACAACCTGGTTAAATGGTCTATGGCACATCTAGCATGATCATCCAAAAAGATCTGCTCATCGAGGTTGGAAAATATTGGCCAGGGTAAAAGTTGAAATTGGCCCCAAGGGACCCTTGCGCCACACACAAACTCCGGATCTGCTGGGTGTATGCCAATCCCAAGGTCTAGTCCCCGGGCGAGCAAGTAGTTTTCTTCCGGCGTCCAGTAGTATACTGGTGCTGAACTTTCACCGGAATCTTGTGTCTCATACGACTCTAGCATAGTTTTAAATTGAGTCCCATTACTCTCAGGTTCACGGAATTCCCACATTTTAAAATTGTAATTGCGCCGGGGTAAAAATTGTTTGTAGGCACCTACATCAAAGTCGCTCACAATGCGCTCTGATGGCTCCACATCGATGTTATCATACTCAAATTCGGATTCGAAATCACTTTGATCTTCATCGCTTTCGTGGAATTCAAACTCTGAGTCTTGCTCTGAGCCCTCATCCTCGTCCTCATTCTCTTGTTCACTTGTGGCAAGTTCTGAGTACACAGTGGGGTCTGGTAAGCAGAATTCTTCATTCACTGATCTCCACTCTGCTCCAGAAGATTCGCACTGAGATTTTAGCTCCTGAATCTGGGTACTGACCTTGTCCACAAACTGAAACATTAGGTTTTCGACATTGAAAAGCTCGTCTTTATATACCCCCCTGTAATCAACCACTTTTTGGAAACAGCTCATCAATTTGCTTTGCTGGAACTGCTCAAAATACGAAGCAATGGGCAACCCCTGGATCTGAAGCAAGTAGAGGACACCAAACACGGTTTGTCTGGGGCAATCGCTGTTTTCTAGGGCCGACTCGAAACCATCAAATACACACATTATCGCTGGTTTGCTTGGACCACCCAGGATATTCACCACTGGGGTAAACAACTTGGTCCGGTAGTGGCAATGAGCTGTGTACTGGTTCCAGCAGCCATAGAATGAGAGATGAGCGCCAAGAGATGCAGCACATTTAATCGAAGCAGCTATAAACTCGTCAAACTGGTCGCTTGATGTAGTTATGTATTTAGTGGCCGCAGAGTACAAGGTGGTGAGGTGCACGAGACCGTCGGCATAGACCTGCATCTTCATGTACAGCTTTCTAAAAATGTTCCAGGTTGCTAAACATTTCTCGGTGGCCTCGTCAACAGTGGAGCTTCCCCACGAGATCTCTTCAAACGAAGCACTCTTCAAGTGCAACTTCTTGTATGCCAAGTTAGCTTGAAGATATGCTAAACTTGCCGCGAGAAGCTCATCTGCGCCATTTACGTATTTGGCCATGAGCGAATCGCAAACAGCTTTTGTTGTACTCTGCAAGGGGGTACATTGTATAAACGGACCCACCTCAGCTGCATGAAGATACCGCCGCCAATAGAACTCTTGGGTATCAGGATCAACAATTGAATAGCACTCGACTGCCTTTTGTAACGCAGTAGGACTACGCCTTCCAATTTTGGAGAGCTGAGAGTCAATCGAGTACACGGTATCGGCGGGGCCTTGTGAAGATATTATATAGGCCATAACCATCGCCAAAATAGAATCGTCATGGTCCAGTACCGAACGAATAGTATCCATCAGAGATACAAGTCCCACCGTGCATGTGAAGTCAAAGTCACCCTTTTCGAAAACAGTCAAGCAGTGTCCAAGCAAATTTTCAACGAGCTCCTGGGTTGGGACTAGGCTCTTGCGCAAAAGTCCAGATATAGTCAGCTCCAGTAGCATCATCAAGGCCTTTGGATGCGTGGTCCTGGCCAAGATCTCTGGGATCCTGGGGCTCAGTTCCTGAACAGCCTCGGTAGAGCTTTTGAGTACTTGTGCGGCAACCATTACAGTTTTGGGGTCGCCTGAATCGATTTGAGTTATTGTCTTGGATAAATCACCACCAATCCCCTCATTTTGGTCAATAAGCGCGCCTAAAAGCGCAAGGCTGGGGGTATCGGCCTTCCCATAAAGCTGAGCTGCGAGTTTATCCATGACCGGGTTATGGCGCTCGAAGCGAATGATAATAGTCGCCAAAAGCTTGGCACAGTCTAGAGTATCATCTAGAGATTGGCCTTCCAGGATCTTGGCATATTCGGCAACGGCAAACTCCTGGACCCAGAGGTACGGTGCCAAGTCATGGTCCTCGTCAATGATGACATTTTTAATAGCCCCAAAGAATGGGACATGAGTTTGTGCGAGTTTTTGAAACAAATACCCAAACCCCTCTACTTGCTTGCGAATACCTCTACCTTGACACCCCACTGCGCTCAAAGTTTCATGGATCTTTTCTGAGCAAACGTAGTTTTTCAATGGGGCCATTCTATGCTCTATCTCCCTTTTACAGTCCAGAATATAATCGGATCGACTGTGCATGAAGCGACTGAGAGTGCGCTGTTTGTCCCCCTGGACTATACAGAGCTTCACGTAGGCGTCGATAAGTACAGTAAGCCCATCAAGAGGAACAAAGAGGTCATTTTCAGAATTAAAGAAAGGCTGAAACGCTGTGAAAGCATATCTGTCCTCCACTGATTCCAACGAGATCGACCCCAAGGCATTGAGGTAACCGGTGACGCAAAGCTCTCTTGCAGTTTTAACTTGAGCCACTTTGAAGTAACTCACCCTTTCGAGAAAATTGTTGAGTGAATACATCAGCTGCTTGAGTGTATCACCACTGAAGCGGGTGAACCTGGCATCTGCCTTGATCTTATCATACTCATCCGGAGTTACTTTGCGGCGATCCAGCTTTCTTAGCGCAGCTATCTCGGCATACTGGCGCTTTTGGGCACCATGTTGAATGATTGTGCCAGCGCCCCAGAGCACTTCTTTGTATCCTGACCAAAAGCATTCAACGAGGTGTGCATTTTCGCCGGCGAAAAGGTTAGCCTCTTTGTAGCATATATCGAGCGCTCTTGTAGAGAGTAATGTGCAAATTTTGTGCAGGTTTTTGTTTTCGCACACCAGCGGGACCATTGTATCTCGGAGCGTTTCGGGGCCCTCCAACGACAACGACTTTATGCAGGCAAAAGATGCACACATGGACCTCATATCGTTTGTTTCAAGGCTATCTGCGAGCTTTTCAAGTAGTATGACCATGACATGATGTAGGTTTTCCGTCAATGCGAGCTCCTGTATCAGAGTTTGCAGAAAGCTATTTGAAGACTCCATCCAAAAGTATTGAAAGGGTAAATGAGGATGCGCCAATATATTGATGAGCAAACTTATTGATTCAGGTACCAAAAGCTGCTTTCTCACCGGGTCACGATGAACGAGTGCCGCTAAAAGCCAGATACAATGATCAACAATCCTCTCTGTTTTAGTATGGCGAGTAAACACAAACCCATGTGTATCATAGTGAAACTCATTTTCGCTGGCATTAAGTGCCTCTAGGGTAGTCTGGAGGTACTCGGGAACACCACTAGCAAACTTATCTAGCACCCGTGGAGACATTGGAATACACTCGCTGAGGATCTTGTAATATTCCTCAAGGTAATGTGGAGCTTTGAGATTATACTCAAAAACAGACTCAAGTAGCTTATCAGTTAGGGCGAATTGCTCAATGATTTCGTGGCCCCGTTCACTACTTGCCAGGAGGTGGTAAAGCAAGACCAGCGCAAATGGGTCACTGATAGCGGCACAAATTTGGGGCCACAAGCTGGCGGCATGAGTGAAGCAAATTAGATCAGCCCCGAGGATCTCTGTGAATGATTTAATGGCAGATGCTTGTAACCCTTGGTGTGTAACGGCGGCCTGGGCAAGAGTGCCCAAGGTTATGGTATCACTAGCGAGGGCAATTCCAGAGGCCTGGCTGGCCAAACTGTTGATAATTTTAAGCAGCCCTAGGCATACTTGTTGTGTGGCAGCATTGAAGTCATCAAGCAGACGACGAAGCACCACAATGAGCTGCTGGATAATAGAGGTGTGGGTACCACCATTAGCAGTAACAAAGTGGTCATTTTTCATATCCATAGATACCTTGCATGCAAGCAAGATACTAAGTTGCAAATCTTCTTGGTTGTTCAGGTTGTTGTTCTCGAGTTGTTTGAGAGCCAAGATAGAGGTTGCAGGAGAGAAAAGCAGTGGCTCTGGGGATCTGATAGTGGCGGGTAATTTGCTATAAAGTCTAGAAATAGCTCTGATGAGGCACGAGTGCTGGCTTTGCACAGCGTATAGGAGCAAGTCATTGGTCTGAATTTGGGTCAAGATCGCCACGCCCTGTCCTGAAGCCTCGTCTGAAAAAAGAGATGGAGACTCAAGGATATCCAGCGCGGAACGCACAAGTGAGGGAAACTGGTGAAGAAGCTGGGGGTCCAGCACATCGATGTAGCGGTATAGAGTAGTATCGTCGTAGCACCCTCTTTGCTTTTCATGAAATAGGCAGTGGGAAACATGCAATTCCACCATCTGAATACGACTCTCGAGGTTTTGGGCGCGAAATGCCTCTGTTTTCCGACACTCATAGATGAGGTCCAGCCATAGTTCACGGGGCACAGTTCTCATGCCCTCAGCGATCAGTTCGAGAGTTGTGCAGCGATAAATGTGCTCACTCGTGGGCTTGAAGTCACCAACAAATATCGCAGTTTCGCCCAAAAAGGGGATCTCAGTCAAGTAGCGAGTATAATCGGAACAACCACGGTGCTTGGATCCACAAATCGGAATATACTCTCCACGGCCAATAAAGGACGCAGTCTCTTGATAAAATGCCCCGGTATCGGTGGGAATCTGAGTCTTGTACCTGATACCCAACCGGCTAGCTGCAATTGCCACAGATGGATTAGCAGCCAAAGCAAATATGTGAGGATCTGTTTCGAGAAAGTGCAACAAGGGGTCAATAGTAGAATAATTGATACAATTTCTGCTCAGAAATGTGAGAAAGTCAAAGCACTCGGCTGCAATCTGGGCATCTTCTGCGGTCATCAGAAACCCAGCCACATGGGCCCTGCTTGACCCATATTTAAGTTTGAGATCATCAAGGGTATCTTGAATAGCCTCAATGACGGGGATAAATGCGTAAACATCGAAATCAGGGCCGCTCCAATTGTGGCGAAAACAAGTCAAAATTTCAACGTCAAAGGGTGTAGCTACGAGTTGTTTAATCTCGGGATCTGACGCAGATAATGCATCGAAATGCCTCGATATAGGGCCTATACGCATCACCAGTGACAAATTGTTCTTTCGAGTCCTGTACACCTGTATCCCTTGTACTGGGGGGAAAAGCCGGGTAACATGGAGATCTGTGCACTGTAGCTGTGTATGGGTGAGTTTGGACCTATTTGTAGGATCCAATGCGATTCGGAGGGGAAGAAGCACTAGGCCAGATTACAATAGGAGCTTGAAATTTAGGGGTATTGATGGGGGCCATCTCTGGTCCACACTCTGCCACCTGCACCACTATCATAATCTAAATATATAAATATTAATTATTCACCACTCTATTACTCTATCTCAATCACTCCACTCATGCATTCTCCTCATCGACTGGGGCCTTTGGATGAGGTAGTAAGATGGGCTTCAAGTGAATATAGCTGTTCTCCTTGGTCATAAGACCGGATGCAGCGTTATAGAATCCGAAAATAGCCGAAGTACAAGTAAAGCCTCCCGCTACCTTTGTAGCCAGAGTGCTGGGGACCAAATAGCCGAGGGATACAGTAAACAGCAGTGCAAATACAAACAGCAGCAGGCCGCAAAAGGCAACCGTGGATTTAAGAGAGCATGCAAGAGCACCAAATGCGAATAGAGACCATGCCAAGTTCCAGAACCCCAATGCAGTGACGCTCATTGTCGCGGCCCATTTAGCGGGGTCGTCAAATTCGGCAGGCATTTTGCTGATATTAGCAGTACAATAAGCAACAAAAGTCTGTGGGATACCAAATGAGGGAGTATAGAAAGCCGCGGTGGCCCACCAGTAGAGACCAAACCCACCCAGAACGCACAACCCGAAATCGTTCTCGAGCAAGAACTCCCACATTCCACCAGTCAATAGACCCAAGCCACCGGCAAACCAGCCCACAGTCACCACGTAATTCGGGATCTCGATCCCTCGTACTTGAATCAGTAGCAGCCCCAGGTACATGGCAGCCACCGAGTACCCAATTAATCCGACCGGTGCCTGTGAAGGTAGGTTACGAGTGGGTGCATAGTACGTACCGGGACGGGCCAAACCGGCATAGGCATGTAACACTTCATGTAGCGGGACATTAGACCCCTGAATCTGGACATGGTGCCCTCCATCTTTGATCTTTTGCGTGAGCTCTTGGCCGTCTATGGCTAGCGAGTCATCGCTGTAGTCGGAGCTTTTTACGTACTTGTCAGCCATTTTTGTGTTTAGGTGTTGAGAATGAAGGGCCCACTTATATAGAGGCTTTTTTTTGGTCAATTATGCAGGTGTGCTGCCATGCATGCATTAAGTTGTGGAGATTCAAATAAACCGGCGCAATTTCTTGTTGATTTCAGCGAATTTCTCTATATATTCGTATTTCAAAGCCAAGGGAATACCGCAAAACCCATCCAATTGAAGCAAGCGGTGCCTCTCTCTAATGCATGCACCCCACACCTTCTTGCATAAGCGAACAGGGGCGAGTCGTTGAGCGATATCTGGAAAGGAGGGGCAAGCTATACGGGAGCTACCGCTGTGGCCTCTTTCTGATGATCTAGCCATGAAGCATGTATACTGTATGCTTTCTCTTAGACATTTTTTGCGACATCAAAGTCATACACATTGATCGTCAAATCCGAACGTATCGGGCTGTGAATCGACAAGATGGCTGGTTTTGGGGGTCTTTTGTTATTGATTGTATAAATATTTCAATAATTGTTGATAGCTAGCGGTCCCTAGCCTTATTATTTTACTGATTTACCTCTTGATCAGCATGTTGAGGATACCCTTATGCAACCCCTCTGAGCTATACATCAAGCGTCTGCACCCCATAAAATTTCTATTGGGTATTTTTTGAGACTCATAAAACTGTTGATTGGTGGTTCGATTGTGCAAGCACTGGGTTCTGAGCCCGTTTTTTGATATGAAAAAACCGTGGTTAAGTTGTAGAAAAACCGCAAAAGCTACTTGCTCAATGATACCGTCCCTCCCCATGCACTGACCCGTGCGCGCAGAAACGCGCATGCATACACTAAATGAGCTTAGAAAGCTCCAAATACATTGTCCGATATGACGAGGGCACAAAATGTGCCCATAAAAAGCGTCTAACTGTCCCAGGGGAGGTCTTTTTCGCTGCCAAAAATGGCTAAATTTGGAGTGACCACGTTCGAAAAATCTAGGTACCTGTGCGGGCGTCTGGTGTAGTTGGTTATCACATGTGCTTAGCATGCACGAGGTCAGCGGTTCGACTCCGCTGTCGTCCAATCTTTCTTTTTTCCTGCCCGCCCGCTCCATGCACACATTTTTGCCTCGCGTTTGCCACATTGGAACTTTGGGATCGCTCTCTATCAGCTTACGTTTCAAAGCCTGTATCAACTCAACCATGGACAAGGTTCAGCAGAGCATTTCCGCATGGAAAGCGCTTGGGTTTGAGGATCTTCAGAAACTTTTGGATGAACAGGGAATAAAAATCAGTGAGTACGGCACTGCAGGGAGCGCTACCCGTAAAGAATTGAGTTCCAAAACCAAAGAGTTTCGGAAACTGGAGAACGAAGAGAAACTGGGCCAGATCAAGACTTTGCTGAAAATGTATCAACAAGAAATCGATACGCTCACCAACCGCACCAAATACGCGGAATCGTGTTTTTTGAGTGTTTACAAGCAGCTCGCAGAGGCACCCAACCCGCTACCGCTGCTGGAACTTGGGGCCAGTGCTGGCGGGGAACTGGAAACCCTCAAGACGCAGAACCTGGAACTGTCTGAGAAACTGGCACAAAAATCCGATTACGAGTCGCTCAAAAAACAATTGGGTAACCAGGAGAAACTGATTGAGCAACATGTACAAGCCAAGCAAACAGAACTAGATGCCTACTGGGACGAGCGGCAAAAGGGGTGGAAAGCGCGGGAGCAGGAACTCATCAAGAGCAACGATGAGTACCGCAGTGAAATTGCCGTTCTTGAAAACAAGCTCGAAAAGGGCGAGAGCGCTACCGGGAGCAGCAGCAGCCGCAGCGCCCAGGTAACAGCCTTGGAACGGGAACTTGAGCGCTCCCAGGGTCAGATTGCTTCGCTGGACGCACGGGTTGCTGATTTACGCCGGGAACTAGAAAAAGAGCGCAACACAAACAAAGATACGTCTCAGGCTCTGGCACTCGAGAACGAGAACTCAAAGCTCGCATCGCGAGTCGAAGGGTTACAGTCGCAACTGGCTACCGCGACCCAATCCCATGCATCAGAGAAGCTCCAGCTAGAGACAAAACTCGAGCAATCTCGCACAAGCCTTTTACAAGCCCAGAAGCGGGTCGCTCAGCAGAGCGACTACGACCAGTTACGCAAGGAGCTTGAGTTCCTGCGCAAAGTAGAGTTTGGAGGAGGAGAACAAGAAGCCGCTGGCGGCGGCGAGAATAGCGAAGCGATGGATATTCTCAAACAAAAGAACCTCAAGCTTCAAGATGATCTCAAAAACTTGCGCATCTCCAACGGAAAACTGACTAGTGAGAATGACGGCCTCCAGCAAAGCTTGAATACGATTCAGCAGCAGCTCAAGGGCAGTCGCCAAATGGTCGAGCGATTGGAAGGGGACTTGTCCACCATGTCACGCGATGAGACGTTCAGTACTATTTCTGGGTGGACGGCTATCCCCAGAAACACATCACCGGCCAGTTCAATTCGTGGAGCTAGTAGCAGTGCTGCCGGTGGAGGAGGAGGAGCGCCAGGTCCAATATCCGTCCGTGGGGAAGCAGCAGCAGGTGTTTCTGAGTCCACTCTTCAAATCATCACTCAACAGCGTGACCGCTTCAAGGAACGGTCGCTTGAGCTCGAGGAAGATCTTCACCGGTGCAAAAACTCGGTAACGTCACTTACAAAAGACGTGGAAGCACTCAAGACAGATAACCGCGACCTTTACACCCAGCTGCGACACCATAACAAGGCAGGTAGCGACAAGTTCAAGGGCGTGTACAATGAGGAGATGTCCAACTTCCACACTGTCAAATCTCTGGGGCTTGACCGTCCCGAAGGGAACCCCGCTGACCGGCTTTTCTTTGCGCTTGTTAAAAAGACAGTAATGGAAAAAGGGTACAGGTATGGTGTTATGGCATGGGGAGTTTTGGTTCATTTATTGTTGCTATGGCTCGCAGTTTAGGATGTAGCTAATGATAGGATATGTGGGTCCCTCCCAATATGATGGGTCACAAAGCGGGTCCGAGGATGGGGTCCAACGTCGACCCACTTGAGTTAATTTATTATCAGGGTACTTGATTGCTACTACACTAATGGGCTACGCTCATAGATCGCAATATAATCATATAATTACTATTTTTATGCTTAAGCAAGCTGACGCTTGTGGGCGAGAAGACGACCACGCTGGCGGCCAGTCAAAGCAGTGGACTTGTTGGCAGGAGCCTTTGCGATCTCCTCAGGACCCTCGGTGAGGTGGATCTCAATGTGGGAGGGGCAAGACTTGTAGGGGTTGATACGACCGTGGGCACGGAAAGTACGTCTGCGCATGTTGGGGGCCTGGTTAACCTGGATGTGGGAGATAACAAGGGCCTCAGTGTTGAGGTTCTTGGCCTCAGCGTTGGCCTTGGCGTTCTGGAGAAGCTCGGTAACGTACTTGACGGACTTGACGGGCCAGCGGGCCTTGACGACACCAAACTCCTTACCCTGGGCGGTACGGCCAATGGAACCAGCGTGCTTGCGGAAGGGGATGGCACGCTTGTGGTCAGAGACAGCCTCGAGGTAAATGAGGGCCTTGTCCAAACGCCAGCCCTTGATGGCCTGGGCAGTGGCCTGTGTGTTCTTGAAAGAGGTACGCAAGTGACTGCCACGGGCGCTGGCGGAAGTAGCAGGGTTCACAGGCTGCTTGGAGTAGCGAGTCATTTGGTTTGTAAATTTCAACAGGTGAGTGGTATATTGTGTTTGGTGTTTAGGGTGTCAGCCCTAGGGTTATGACTAAGGGACCAGGGAACAGGATTTGGTAAGCGTCACTGAACTCTTTTCAGGGGGGTGGGGGGTTGGATAGTTAACCCCCTCATACTTTTTTTTTTCCTCCACCCTTTTAAAAAAGCTTACCAAAAAAAAGTTTCCACTAATTTTCAAAATGGCTTTTCAACAAAGAGGTGGCCGTGGAGGCTCTCGTGGAGGTGCCCGTGGTGGTTTCGGTGGATCTAGAGGTGGTAGCAGTTTCGGCGGCCGTGGTGGTGGCCGTGGCGGTGCTCGTGGAGGTGCTCGTGGAGGTGCCCGTGGAGGTGCTCGCGGTGGTGCCCGCGGCGGTGCTCGTGGAGGCCGTGGTGGTTCTGCAGGTGCATCTGGCGGTTCCAAGGTTGTCGTTGAACCCCACAAGCACGGAGGTGTGTTTGTCGGCCGTACCGGCAAGGACGATTTCCTGCTCACTAAGAACTTGACCCCCGGCGAGACTGTTTACCGTGAAAAATTGGTTAGCGTCGACGCTCCTGGCCCTGAGGGAACCAGCACCAAAGTCGAGTACCGTGTCTGGAATCCTTTCCGCAGTAAGTTGGCTGCTGGTGTTTTGAACGGTATCGATGATCTGTTTATGGCTCCTGGTAAGAAGGTTCTGTACTTGGGTGCCGCTTCTGGTACTTCTGTATCCCACGTTGCTGATTTGGTTGGCCCCGAAGGAGTCGTTTACGCCGTCGAGTTCAGTCACCGCCCCGGCCGTGACTTGATCGGTATGGCCAAGAAGCGCCCCAATGTAATCCCCATTATCGAGGATGCTCGTCACCCACAGAAATACCGTATGCTTGTTGGTATGGTCGACTGCGTCTTTGCCGATGTTGCCCAGCCCGACCAGGCCCGTATTATTGCACTGAACAGCCATATGTTCCTCAAAGACGGCGGTGGAGTCGTTATCTCCATCAAGGCCAACTGTATCGACTCTACTGTCGAGGCAGAGACCGTTTTCGCCCGTGAGGTCCAGAAGTTGCGCGAGGAGCGTATCAAGCCCTTGGAGCAGCTTACCTTGGAGCCTTATGAACGTGATCACTGTATTGTCGTTGGAAAGTATATCCGCAGCCAGTAAAAAAAAAAAAAACAAGACAGTAGTAGCATTTAAGCATACGATGTAATTATTTTGACTATATAATACGGTTCAAAGTGATGGTTTGAGGTTGAGATGGTATACTCTTAATAAAGGAATCGAGTTACTGCGAGATCAGCTTCTTTACAAGTACTGACACAAGTAAAGACTTGGCTTGGTGGTTGCTCCATTAGGACAGTTGCACTGGCCAGTTATCACACACAACCAAACCTTGGTGACGCGATCGGCTTGAACTATTGAATTGGGAGCTCAAAACAATTCTTGATTTAATATACACAATTTATGATTAAATATATAATAATATCTACATTCAGTGAGTTCTATAGAGCCACAAGAAGCTGCCTCGCTACCACCCCTTGAAGGACCCCATTCAGAGACTTGGCAGTATCTCTTTAACTCTGAGCAATAAAATAACCTCACAATGCTCAGAAACTTCTTGTCTTATGCGAAAAGTCGCCGAGAAAACATATTTCTACTTTTCATGGTAGGCTCGGTTGCTTCAGAGCTCATGTGGATCATTAGGGTCCGTAATGAACGAGAAGTTATTCAAACAGATACTCAAACACAGCTCAAAATAATGGACAGAATAATCAGCCGGTTACAAAAAGGTGAAAAGGTCGATATCAAGCAGGAATTGATGACGAAAAGCACAGGCACAGATGACACTGATTACCAGGATATTTTGGAATCAATCAGGGATTTAGACCAAAAATGGCGTGAAGAAACTAGTAGAGACAAAAGGGGCAGCAATCTCAGCCAAGATGCGAGTGACCCACCGAGCAGCGACATATCAAGTGGCACATCAAGTGACCCACAAGGTGACCCACAAGGTGACCCACAGGGCGACCCACAAGTTAAGCAACCGGTGCTTTCCCTAGCAGAGCTGCGGGCCCCTCAAACAAGCACCTCCAAGTTTCTTTAGGACTTGTTTAGCAGAAACATGCACCATCCGTGGCCGTCGAGCACACTCACGAGTGATGAACTTTGCAATATACGAGCCATGAACCTCGCAATAAACGAGTATAAGTTTATAATAGTGGTTTTTAAAACTCAAAGAGCACACTTGGCTCTCTATATAAATAATCTACAAGACATCAACCCCTGCCACAGCACTGCTCAACAGCCGGATAGCCGCACTGATCACATCGTGCTCACTAAATAGCTTAAGGCTCGAAACATAATTCTTGAGCAGCTGGGCATACCGGGGTCGCTTATCTGCGTCGCCTATTATTTGCATAAGTGCGGCGAATACACCAATCAAGGCAAAGTGGTGTGCAGCATTGAATGTGTACAAGTTTTGCACATGCTGACTTTTCATGCCCATTACAAGCTCAATAGCAGCATTCAGTCGCGATTCAGCGGCAGATTTACAGATTTCCACCAATTGTGGGTCGCTAACGGTTGTGTCATGCATTTTAGTGATGATGTAGCGGTGCAGCGTAATTTCGGCAGAAAGGTACGATAGCTGCAGCGAAAAACCCGCTAGCTGTACAGCAGTAGGGTCCCCATTCCCCTCCTGAGACTCATTAGTGGGACCCGTGGGACCAGCGGGACCCGTTGGGGACCTCCCCAACTCAACGTGCAAATCCTGATGAAATTTTCGCAGGTTCATTTGGGTAGGCTTTACATGTGTCAGGACTTCTTCCAATGAAGATGCCGCTGGTCCCTTTGAGATCAAGTTGTGGATATCATTGACAATAGCACTGAGCTTGCATTGGGCCATGTACAGAGCCATCAGTGGCGATTGCATACCATCTAGCTCGAATAAATCCTCAGCCAGCGGAGTTAGCTCCCAGTTGGTATCATCAATCTGTGAAGGTAGCGACTCTTGTAAACAGACCCACTTGTTTTGTCCAAATACAGCCCATGCAAGCCGGATTCGAAGCACCCGCTCCCATTTGGGTAATTTCCACCCAAGACAATTAGTATTGAGCGAGAGGCGATACGCCAAGTTGGTAATGACGCTGGATATAGCCATTGTTTGGCTGTCTGAGTTGGCTGATTGCAGCAGCAGCAGTCCTGCTTGAATTAGCGATACGTTGGGCCGTCCTGAGGCGGCAAAAAAAGAGCGCACCGCCAATTGATAGAGCGAATCACGTAGATAGCCAGGCCTCGCAGTGGTGCAGAGGTCATTGTTATGGTACCACCACTTGAGCCCCAGACAATAAACGGCTCCCAGTAACGAGGGGGTAATCTCGCGATAATTACGCTGGTACTTTTCAATAAACACCTTCTCGTGCAGAATGGGGTTTACTGGCTGGCAATACTGGAAATAGCAATTCACCAGCGCCCACCCATAGGGAGAAACGGCCCGCTCAATCTCTTCACTCTCTGCGACCCACCCTCCCGAATCGCTGCGCACAATAAATAGAGTATCGGTTGAGACGCGCCGCAGACTCAAGTTGGGGCTCAATTGGGCTTGATTGTTCTTGTCTAGGCTTACAGTATTGAGCACGGTGCGGTCAAACAGTGTCGAGTCGGCCACTGTGAAGCTGGACCGAGGGTGTTGGAGGGAAAGGGTCCGCTTTAGTAGACTTTTGTTTGGGAGATTGGAATAATCATCCACGACCCGGTTTTTGGGTTGACCGAGCGGTTTTTGTTGGGTGGATTTTTTGCTCGCACCGGTAAATGTACAATCTACGCATTCCATCTTGCATCGGAAACATTTCGATGAGTTTTCGAGAATATAACATGCGGTTTTGCGTTTACGGCACTCATCGCATGCTCGCACCTTGAGATCGGTAGATCTCGCTCCTTGGATTGGGCCCGCAGAGCCAGGATCAGAGCTTGGACCAGAGCCAGAACCAGAGCCAGAACCAGAGCCAGAACCAGAGCCAAGCCCAGAGCCAAGGCCAGGGCCCGGACCAGAGCCAGAGCCAGAGCCAGAGCCAAGACCAGAGCCAAGACCAGAACCAAGACCAGAGCCAGGGCCAGGACCAGGCCGCGGCCCGGGACTCGCTTGTGAAAGAGGAGACTCGTCAAAATCACTGGCGAGACTTGCCCCTAGGAATTGGTTTGGATCATCCCCTATCATCTGAGATTTTGCAATCTTGAAAACTATCTCGCTGGGTGCATAGATATGGGCTCTTAAGAGTGCCCTTGCCCTGAAAGTTTGCGTCCGCGGTGTGCCAGCTGCCGCGGTAAATGCCGATAGGAAATTAGCACTCCAAGTAGATTCAAACAGCCTATTTGGAACGGTAATTCGTTTGCGAGATGTTTTGCCGGCAGCAAAGGTGGGGGATCTGCTCAGGTACAGTCTTGTGATGCCTTTATAGTTGATAACGAGATAACTTAGGAAAGAGTATACTATAGCCATAAATTTAGAATAATTGATGCTCGCGTGCATTGCAATGACGCGTTTCTGTGTTTTTTTGAGTTTTTTGAGTTTTTTGAGTTTTTTGAGTTTTTTGGTTTTTTGGTTTTTTGTGTTTTGTGTTTTGAGTTTTGTGTTTTCTGGTTTTTCGTGGCATCTTTGAGGTCGATAATCAATAAAGATAAAACTTATAACTTCTAGAGGTTTTGGTTTGGTGAGGAGCTGCTTTTATATACGGATACACCCTTTAGACTGGCCTTATCTAGTGTTTATCGCACCCTGGGGATAAAATTACCACAGAGACGAGACCCTTCCCCTGCCCTAGCAATACCTCTAGCTACTTTGAGTTCAAGGCCTGATCTCTTTTCTCCTTTTACCAGCCGTTTATACCCTGTCAAGTGGAGGCTTGCTTAGGGCCGAGAAGGTCATGACCGGGTGGCAGATGGAATTATGGCTTGATGATCGGCTTGAACACAAGTGGTTGGAAGTAAACATTGTTCCTGACTTGATAGCTCTTACAGCGAAAAGAGTAGTCGGTCATCGGTGAGGCGTACACCAAAAGATCAGATACTCAAGTCTCCAATGGGCAATCAAAAAGCTACACCCAAAACCACAATTGAGTAAAATACACAGAGTAAATCTACATTTATATATAAGGTAGCACTAACGGGCTTACGCACTGTGAGTGTTGTGATGTTTCCAGGCCCCTTTGCCCGTAGCTCACAAGCGGCGCTCACCCTATCCAGTGGGCCGCCCCACCCACCTACGCATCAAACGGTAACAGATAATTTTCTGCTACTTGACGCGCTCTAGCGTTCAAAAACAGCTTGATCTCTGAGATTTCCTTATCAACTTCCTGCATAAACTCAATGATGAAATCGACCAACTTGTGTTTGAGCATTTTCGTTGTGTGAGCATAGGTGATGAGGAAGCTGATATCGTAACCTTCGACTGGCACACGGCGCAAAATGAAGAAATTCTCGGCACGGCGAGTCAAGAAACGAGTGAACTGGCGCACCAAAATGTGCTCGATCTCGTCAGCCTGCTTGATGGCAATCGACAAACGACAAGAGTTGATGCTCGACTCGATGAGCACTCTTTCATTTTCGTTACGAGCGATGTGCATCTTATTGAGTAACGCCGTGGGGTTGTTACCGGCCTCGACCTCGGGGTAGCTCTGACGCTCCACAATCTCGCTGCCAAACGTATCCAAACAGAGGGATGCGTTAAGACTGCTGCGTACTGCGTTGAGATATGGACGAAGCGATTGTGACTATAAGGTTAGTTTGTCTCCAGTATCAGGTATCCGCAACTTACCATGCTGACGAGGTTGATGGGATGCGTTGATGGCCACGGCTTAGCAAATGAGCGAGGTGTGATGTGTTTGTAAACGGGTTGGAGGCAATTGGGAGAGGGTACGCACATAAAACCGGTTGGTGACAGTGGGCATCATTGTCTAAACGGCCCCCCGGAATATTGAGCCATCATCGTCATATCGCCATATCGTCATCGTCACAATAAGCTCGCTACTTATTCCTCTCAATCTGATCACCTGTCACCCTAAACCACATACAAGCCACCGCCTCGCTCATCAAGAACCTCTGCAATCTCATCGATCATCTCTTCAGTCACAGAGTTCCATCCTAGCACTACACTCAGCCTAACATGTTTAAGCGCGTGCATATACTCAGTTGCAAAATAAATATCTTCCGGTAACAATTTATCGGTGAGCCCTAGAGAGCTGCTGGCATGAATATAGAGTCGCGAGAGTGGATGCCCCGTGGCGATATCCTCTTCCAGCAGGCTCGCCGAGATATACTCGATGCTAACGCTTAGCGTAGTTAGTTGGGGACATAGTGCCAGTATTGTATCCATTCCCCGTGGGGTTAGAAGCTGCATTGGGTGGTGTATTGACAGGTTTGTGAGATGAAGCTTTGAGAGAGCCACAAGAATAGCCCGGTCAGTGATGTAGGGGCAATTCTGGAACTCGAGCGTTTTAAGCCCACTGGGAAGCGGGATATCTGTCAAAAACTGCGGTGAAAGGCCACCGGATATGGTTATTGAGTGGAGTCTCGGCGGCCATGTGAAGGGGGCGGCTGTGTTGGGGGACCCGCCAGGGGACCCGCCAGGGGACCCGCCAGATGCCATCGACCCACCAGCCACCGACCCCACCGACCCACTAAATGTACTATTTCTGGGAAACCGAAACACCTCCAGAAGCTCAAACCCTTTAACTGCATCCAATAAATGAGGAAGATCTACAGTGTCACTAACATATGCCAAATCCAGGATCCGCAGCCCCACACATGTCTTGAGAGCCATCACCGGGCTGAATCCAAAATTAGTTTGAGCAGCCACGAACCGGAGCAGGCTCGCTGAGCATTTCCGCAGAATCTTGGCGTTCCACGAGTTTTTGCCCGTTTGAATCGTGCGGCTCAAATCAAGATCCTTGACCAGTACGCAAAGCTCTTTTCGGTGGGTCAAGATATCGATGAATTGAGCCAAATTGAGCGGCGAGAGCTTGGGAGCACGATATACTTGGGGTAACGCTGCCATATACCACATTTTACACACAAACAGTAAATTATAGGCATCAGCTCTACTACAAAGTCCCGATATTAGCCGGAGCAGCTCCAATGGTAATTTCAAAGGCACCACAGGGGTCACAAACCCGTTATAATGTTGAGACTTTTTCTTTGAGTACCCAAGGTATACCAGCTCACCAATTTCGTCGGGAAGACCTTCATGGCCAGTTTTGCCTCCTTGGAATTTCCTGTATGGCGCTCTGACCTGTTTTTTACGGTATTTATTGGCCATTGTACGGGAATAGCGGTCCCAGAGTTGTGTATAGAGCGTGGTGATCTGTGCCCGAGTAAACCGGTTGGAGACGCTAGAAATTAGAGTGTTGAATGAATGTGTACGTGTGAATGGAAGCGATACCTATTACAGGCAGTTACGAGCCAAGACGGTAGATCCAATTGAACCACACACCAGCCACTCAACTAGAACAGCGAGCGACCGTCCCCCATGCTCTAACAAAGTCTTTACTAACTAACGCTAATAAATCAGGTAATTAAACCCCGCTATTTACATTTAAAAGCCCATGCCGCCCATGCCAGGCATGCCACCCATACCACCACCGGGAGCGGGGGCAGCAGCGGGAGGCTGAGGAGCATCGACAATGGCACACTCAGTGGTGGCCAAGAGACTGGCGACACCGCTGGCATCAACCAAACCGGTACGGACGACCTTGAAGGGGTCAATGACACCACGAGCAATCATATCAGTGTACTCACCAGTGGCGGCATCGTAACCCAGGTTGAAGTCACCGGCGTACTCGTCAATGAGCTTACCGACAACGACGCTTCCCTCACCGCCGGCGTTCTCAACAATAGTCTTTGCGGGGCCACGGATAGCGTTCTGGATGATCTGGACACCGAGGCGCTGGTCAAAGTTGCCGGTCTTGACCTCCTCGAGCTGGGTGGATGCCTTGACGAGGGCAGTACCACCACCGGGCAGGACACCGTCCTCGACAGCAGCGCGGGTGGCGTTGAGGGCATCGACGAAGCGGTCCTTCTTCTCGCCAACCTCGACCTCGGAGGAGCCACCAACGCGGATGACGGCAACACCGCCGCTAAGCTTGGCCAAACGCTCCTGGAGCTTCTCCTTCTCGTACTCAGAGGTGCTGGGGTCATTGACGTACCCGCGGATCTGCTCGCAACGCTGAGCAACGTTGTCACGGCTACCCTGGCCATTGAGGACAATGGTGTCGTCCTTTGTGATGGTGATGGAGCCGCAGTTACCAAACAAGTCGGGAGTGGCGTTCTCGGGCTTGATGTCGAGTTCCTCAGTGAACACCTGACCACCAGTCAAGACAGCGATATCGCCCAAAGTGTTTTTGCGGTTGTCGCCGAAACCGGGGGCCTTGACGCAGCAGACCTGGACCTGGCCACGCAACTTGTTGAGGATACAAGCGGCAAGCGCCTCACCGTCAATATCCTCAGCAATGATCACGAGGGGACGACGAGACTTGTTGGAGATCTCGAGGGCAGGCAAGATATCATTGATTTGGGAAATTTTCTTCTCGCTGAGCATAACGAGGGGGTTCTCAAACTCGCACTTGGCGCTCTTGGAGTCAGTAATAAAGTAAGGGGAGATGTAGCCACGGTCAAAACGCATACCTTCGGTAACATCGAGCTCATCCTCAAGGGTCTTGCCCTCCTTGACGGTGATGACACCCTCTTTACCGACCTTCTCCATGGCAGAGGCAATCAAACGACCAATGTGCTGGTCACCGTTGGCAGAAATAGTCGCGACCTGGGCGATCTCCTCGCTGGTGGTGATCTCCTTCTTTTGGCTGCGGAGGTACTCGACAACCTTCTCGACAGCGGCCTGAGTACCGCGACGGAGATCCTGAGGGTTGCACCCAGCAGCAACGTTCTTGACGCTCTCGGTGAAAATGTGGCGGCCCAAGACAGTGGCAGAGGTAGTACCGTCGCCGGCAGTCTCGTTGGTCTTGGAAGCAACATCCTGCAAGAGCTTGGCACCGAGGTTCTCGAACTTGTCCTCGAGAGAGATGCTCTTGGCAACAGTAACACCGTCCTTGGTGATTTTGGGGCTGCCGAATGCCTGCTCAATGAGGACGTTACGGCCCTTGGGTCCGAGGGTTACGGATACAGCCTTGGCGAGGGTATCAACACCCTTGAGCAGGGCAGCGCGACCTTCAACACCGAATTTCAACTCCTTGTAAGAGAGATGACGCACGTTCTTCACACTGCGCAACATGTTTTATAATGAGGATAGGGGAAAAAGGGTTTACTTATATACGGGGTGGAATTTTCTAGGCCTTACTAAGTGAACATACTGGTGGGCTAAATAGGGTCAAGTCTTGGGTGCAAGAGGGGATTTGTGGGTGCATTAAATGGTTTGGAGTAAAGTTGGGGCAATTTTTCACCCGATCATCGAGGCTATGGACCGGAAAATGATGAATCTATGCGACTCCACACGATTACTAAGTGCATATTTCAATGCACGGTTTTGACAGTAATTAGCCTAGTCTGGTGCCCCCCAGTATAGGCTGTTGGATAGTCATGTATCAGATACTTGTTGGCAAAACTCGTGCTCCTAGTTTACTCTCCACCTGCAATTCCAGCTCTGCCACCTCACCATCCCGTTTCACCACTACTTTGAGTGGCTTTTTGTGCAATTCACCAGCGAGTGCTCGCAAACCGTTATTGTTGGTCTCATCAATGCTACCAAATTTGATTATCTCGTCATTGACTTTGAGTCCGCTCGGGGTATCCACTTGAGCAACATAGCAAAACGGTTGGAGCTCGGAAACACTTTTCGGTTTGGGCTGGTTTTCATTCTTGTTGAGTAATGCCGGTAGCCCTACACGGATCTTTTCCATGATTTCTTTAATATCGTTTTGTAGCATATAGACTTTTTGCCGTTGAGACCGGATCAATGGAATATCGATATCGTCTCGAGGGTACCCATCAAATGTAGTAAGGGTTCGGGTCATGCCGACATTTTGCTCGTCTAGAGAAGCCAAAAGCCCGTCCAGTTCTTGGACCATTTCATCTTTTTGCGAAATAAGGGCCAGAACTTGTTGCCTTGAGGTTGACATGCTGACGAAGGGGTAGGCCAGTGGGTCCGCATGGGCCTAGTGAGAGGCTGGCTATGAGGATTATTTGGTAGTTCCAGATACTTGCTGGAGGCTTATAAACTATATAATATAGGTCGAAACAACGAATAGCCGCAAATACTTCTCTGGGTATAGTACATACACCCTCCCGCCCTAAAGAGGTGATTCGCCACACTTTTGACGCATATAATTCTATATTATCCTGTCACCCTACTTGTTTCCTCGAATCCGGTATTACCCCTTTATCTCTCTCTATAGGGACAACATATCCAACCACATAGCTACTCGGTTATGCACGATTTATGCAAGGTGGCGCTACTTTTTCAGGCAAAACTGTCCATCTGAGACCCGTCAAAAGATTCTCAGACACCAATAGCTGGTGTGACGTATATTAAAAACCCTGGAAATCCCCCATATCAGCCCAAAATATCAGCCCAACAATCCGCGCTTAAAATAGAGACCACACAAACTCGGTTGGTCGCAATCTAATTAGTCAACTATCATAGAAAGCCTTGTATACATTTGCAAACTCTCGAGTAAATGAAATCAATTCTCATTTTAGAATACGGATACAACTACCTCAAAAATCAATGGGACCAGCTCGCCAAAGATAAAGGGTACCAGATTGTTCACTGTGCGGCCACTACCCAGGACGAGTTTTTGGAGTACTTTAAGCAAAATGACATTGAAGTTATGGTAAATACCTGGCCCGGTGCTCGGAAATTTGGTGGATACACTCCTGAGCTAATCCACAAGCTCAAGGGGTTGAAAGCAGTTATCCATCAGGGAGCAGGTTATGACGTGCTTGGAGAAATTGGGGCATGGATCTCTATTGGTGCCCAGGTCGCTAATGCACCTACTCATGTGGCACCCAGTACAGCAGACACAGCGGTTTTCCTTTGTTTAGCTGCCATGCGGCGGTTTAACCGGTTGCAGTCGAGTCTGCGTGCAGGTCAATGGCTCGGTACTCTACCCGTAGAGGTATGCCACGACCCCGAGGGATGCACTGTCTCCATTGTTGGAATGGGCAACATTGGCCAGAAAATCAAGGAACGCTTGATTCCGTTTGGTTTCAAGAAGATTCAGTATTGCAACCGCAGCCGTCGTAGCTCTCAAGAGGAGCGCGGTGCTGAGTTTGTGGATCTGGAAACCGTTTGGAGAACAAGCGATGTAATTATTTTCAGCTGTCCGCTAACAGAATCCACCCGTCACACTTTGAATGCTGAAACAATTGCCAAGTGCAAAAGGGGTGTCAACGTTGTAAATATCAGCCGTGGCCCGGTTATTGATGAGCAGGCACTGGTTGATGGGCTCAAATCTGGGCAGGTTGGGTCTGCTGGACTGGATGTTTTCGAGTTTGAGCCTAAAGTGCACCCGGATTTGTTGACCAATGAAGACGTCTTTTTGTTGCCCCATGCTGCCACTCATGCCGTCGAGACCAGAATCAATGTTGAGAGCCAGCTCATTGAGAATGTAGAGAGCTTTATTGACACAGGCAGGGTGGTCACTTTGGTACCAGAGTGCCGCAAGTGAGGGCCGTGCCATGCGCTACATCTGGATAGCAGATCTGGACGATCTTGCTCTTAGGCGGCGGACCCTTGGGGTTGACCCGTTTAGCGCCAATTCGCATGGTAAAGTACCTATATACAGACTATAAATAACCCTGTAGCTATTAAATAACCAAGTATCGCCTGGATTCCACTCAATGACCCCTGTCTCAGCCATCCAGCTCCCCGATTTACAGGGCACCCGATCACCACCTTGCAACCTCGATTCTTACTTAATGCTATCTAATGAGACATTCGATAAAGCAATAGACACTTGGGCAGCTACCGGGTCGATCCCAACGGAAATAACACACAATATAACTGGTGTGTTTAGATTAATTGACTGTATTCCTCAATTTGTTCAGCCCTTGACAAAGACGCAATTTTTCAATATTGTCGAGTACGTGGTCAACAATGTCTATGAAAAGCCCGAATTTACGGAAATATTGGCCCAGAGATTGCAGTCCCCCGATCCGATCACCCGCAAAACCACCATCTGGCTGTGCTGCTTGCTGGTGCCCCTGAACCCATTGCTCGCCAATAATCTGCAGCATTGCAAGACAATTGCTACTGTTGTTTATGAATCCCACGATAATCAGCCCCAAATTTATGAGTGCATGGATCTGGATTTTCAGCTAGGCGGTAAGCAGGCTATCATGGTGTATGCCTCAGGATGGAAGCAGTACATATCGCTCCTGAAATCTCCTCTTGCAGACGTATCACGGCACACGGCAGCGTCTTTGTGGAGCGAAACCCGGTCTCACCCCGATCAGTGCGCCAAACAGATCCAACTGGGGGTCCCAGAGTATGCCTATCGCGTGTTTGATCGCAGTTCACAATTCCTGCCGTTTATCATTTCCTGGCTTGCAACCCTGAATAATAAGCATGGTAGATCTGTTTTGAGCTGGGACAGGCTCAAGATCATACTGCGAAGATCAAACTCGGGGTTGGTGCACCCCGACCGGCGGATCGCCGAGAGCACTTTTGAGGCCATTTGCGAGCTGGTAGGCGACAACCCATGGACCCAAAAGAAGAACCTGTGCGACAAAATGGTCGATCTAGGGTTTCACCACAAGCTGATCCCGTACCTGAAGGAGCCGCGGTGCCAGCTTCGGGCCATTCGACTTATTGCAATAATCAGCGAAACAAGAGCTGAAGAGCTGGTGTATGCTGGTGTACTTGACTATTTGATGCCATTGGCCTCGAGCACCGATGCTACAGTTAGAGAGTTGGCTGCCGCAACGATGCAGAGGGTGAGCACGGGTTAAGAGTGACAAGTCTACTACAGAAGCTCTATTGAAGGTGAAGAAGGCGGATACTGAGCCTCGAATACACTAATCGCCAACCGCCACCGAACCTGACTGCTCGAGTTGATCCGGTTCCATCGAGCACCTAACGCATCATCTCACACCATCTCAAGCCTATTGCACCATCTCAAGACTATCGCACCTATCGCACTATCCCCAAGATACCTTTCCCCCCCTCTACAATTATTATTTATAACACTCATATAGACTGACCCACATATCACGTGACTAAGTATGCACCCTCAGAACCCCAAACATAAACAAAACATAAACAACTCAACTCAACTGAACCGAACCTCAAAAATAGCAAATCCATTAAAATGTCATGGATTGAGAATGAGCTCACATTTGCCAACTCGTTGTTATTTGATCATAGCACAAAGTGTGCAGATTTCATTAAAGATATTTTCACTGAGCTCGCTACCGAGTTGCGTACACTTGATCTCAAGGTCGACATCAAAGCATGCACTGAGGAGCCAGTAATAATGCCCACGCAGGCTGTAATCCAATTATCCCGACCACAGGCAAGAGCACCGCGCCTCTCACCACAAGCACAGCCCAAACGGCAGTTCAGTTTTACTCCTTCTCCGACGAGGAGGTCCCCAGAGCACAAGAAAATGATGCTCAATCGCCCTGTAACTGCCCCCACCTTCAACGCATCTTTAAGGGCGCCATTGCGGGAGGTCAGTGACAACACCACCCCCAGGAGGTTAAAGAGTGGTAATACTGGTAGCGTGAGGGGTGATAACAGCATAAACTCGCACAACAGCTCACCTCGGAGATCTCCATTGCGGCCCTCAACTCACCAGAAACTACACTTATCTTCGCAGTTATCGTCTTCGCAATGCTCTCCGCAACGCTCCCCGCAACGGTCGTCCCAAGCATCCCCTCAGAGACCTCAGTATGCCTCCAAGTCGACTGTTAGATACCCACCTCTGGACACTGAGCGTTTGAGTTCCAAGCCAGTGAGTAGACTGCTAATGCCTACTGCTTCCTCTCTTCAGCACGCATCTCCGCCTAAAAAGGTCCAAGTTAGCACAAACGCAAACGCAGACTCAAACACAAACGCAAACGCAAACGCAAAAGTTAATAGCTCACCGAAAAAGTTGTTCCCACCGCTGCCCAAACCATCAGCGGCATCTTCTACAGCAACTCTATTGGTGAATAACCCCGTGAGGCCCATCCACTCCAAAATACCAGTCTCTATCAACTCTGCAGATACGACCCTCCCCAGTGGATACTCTACACAGACTCCCTTTAGAGTAGGGCTCAAGAAGCCATTACCATCACGACCGATTACTGCTCCGTCTCCGAGCCAGGTGACTTTGCCCGATATCTCTGATAACGATAGTGGGGCCTCGTTACTCCGTTCATGGGCTGCAACACCTGAAATCACGCGTCAGTTACACACTCAGGGACTAATAGATCCTATGACGGTATTTGGGGCAGTTGAACCGCTCGAGATCGACAAGGTGTTTGCCAAGCCACGCGTGCTCAAGGGCCGTGCCCGTACTTCCTCTGCAGCATGGGAGCATGATGGCTTAACAATAAAGGAAAGAAGCGAATTTGCCAGGGATATGGGATGGAAGGAAGAGTTTTAGTGGAGGTCAGGGCATATACAGATACCAGATATTAAATACCTACTTTATGTACTTGAGGTTTATAGTTGTACCTTGGTACCCTATAAATGGGTTTAGCTGTTGACTATCCATGTCTCAGGTCCATCAGTGACCACCACTAACTCTTCACATCCTGGACAGCCAGCTCGATTATCTCCTTTTCAGTACCAATCAGCTCCAGGATAGCCTTGAGAGGCCACTCTGCACCCTTGGATTTATGAAAATACTCTTTGCTAGTCATACCCCCGTCTCTATAATTGACAAGACGCGACTCTAATACCTTGAGCAGAATGCTCTTGACCGGCTCGTCGCTTTTCAGGTTGTATTCTCCAGTTTTAGTGAATTTTTTATAGGCCTTGTCGCTTAAAGAGAAAATGGTTGCCAGGAGCGCAGCCGGGCCAGACACCTCGCCACTAGCATCAATAAATAGGGCATCACGCCATGCCTCTTCATCCAAGTCATCTTCCTCGACAAATTCGGCAAAATTTTTCTTCCAGTACGAGTATCTGTCCTTGACACCATTCCTCTTGGCGTACTGAAACATATCTCTTGTGATGTCAACCACTTGGTGCGAATTATGGGGAATCACAAACCCGTATCGAGCAAGCAGTATGCTGTTTCCGTCATCACCATAAGTATTGAATACTTCTTGGTTTTGCTTGATGGTTTGAATCGCTCTGATTTCGCAGACATTTTCCATATCCACCGAGCTGGCAGAGCTGGCAGAGCTGGAGACAGAGGCGGCATCATCCTCATCCTCATCCTCATTCTCTTCCTCATTCTCATTCTCATTCTCATTCTCATTCTCATCCTCATCCTCTTCCTCATTACCCACACATGCACACGCTTGAGCTCCACACATAAAACATACTTGCCCATCAGTCTCAAACCGGACATTGTTGGTGTCACTATGGTTGAACAGGCAAGCTCCAGGCACAAGGGCAAGCTCATGGAAGTTGTCTACATCGAATGCTCTGCTGGAAACCCTCAGGATAGCATCGGTGTACTCGTCGAGCCCCAGCTTCAACAGCCCCTGCTCGTCAAAAAAGTCTTGGCACTCTGAGAACCCCATCTCAAACTGCTGCTTATCGAGTCCCCCAGAGAACTGAATGTCGCAGTGTTTGAGCAGATTTTGGTGCTCCTCTGTCCATAATCGGGGCACATCAGGCAGGGGCACATGCTCAATACTGGCAATGAAAAGTTTCCAGGGGCTCTTGGGCTGATGTTTCTCGAAAATATAGGCTATAACGAGTGCTTGCATAGGGTCCAGCTCGTACTCGGCCAGGATGTTTGCAATGCCGCACGTTTTGGGCGAGAGAATTACTTTTTTCGGCACACAAAGAAGAATATCACCGGTAGCGACCTCCATAGTGGTGAAAACACCGGTACCACCGAGAGGACTGGGCTTAATTTCGAGTCGTTTAGAGAATTGGACATGATTGTTTACAAACCATTCAATGATCTCCATTTAGCGGTCCTGTGGTCTTGGGTAGTGGGATCAAATAAAACAAAAAAAAAAGTCCTGAATATTTTGAGGGGGGTGGGTCACGGGGTCCCGCAGTGGGGGGTTGGCGTGAGCGCCCCGAATATTAATGAAATACTCAGAGAAAAGCATTAATCCCAAATGTAACCCTTCACTAGCCTAGGGCATCAAGAAAATCTGATAAAGGGTGGCTGCGTCAATCAATGCAGACTCATGCTGTACCTCTTATATAATCTGCGTCTCGACCCACCATGTCCACTATCAGCCATATCATTCTTTTGTTGTCTGGTACTTGTGGGGGGCGAGGTAATTTGAGAGGTATGGCGTCCAGTGACTTCCAGTCTAGCGCTTGTGCACACAGCTCTTATAGTGATATATACTTCTTGACGAATAGTAAATAGAGCCTAATCTACATTCTAACCCACTGGAACACCTAAAGCGATTCCAAGTCGACACTACCTTTAAGCTGCGAGGAAAACTCATGGCATTTCTTCAAGTCTGTTAGCCCATAGCTGCGGCAACATGTTGCACTACTCAACCATCTCACATGGCGTCCCAGACTATAATCACCTTGGACGCTCTTCAAGTCGCTTTAGATCTAGCAAAGCGTGATGGCTGTACGGGCAGTGTGGAGAGATCCAGCAAACCCCCAGCTGGAATGGTCTCATCCGGTGCTGAGGGCGCAAACTACGTCTACCAGTACTATGCTCGCCGCGCGGAAAGGTTTCGTTTAGCAAAGCAGTACAATCAGTCTCTAGCAGATTGCGACAAAATCTTGGAGCGTTGTAGCTGGTCGCTTGATGCTCTTTGCACAAGGGGCCTTGTCCTGTTTGACATGTGCAGGTTCCGAGAGGCAATCCAAGCTTTTGATTTGGTGCTTGAGAGGTATTATGATGAGTCTATTTTATTTTACCGGCAGTTGGCGGATCACATCAGTTGGTCAAAAGAACCAGTAGACTTTCTAAAGGCTAGCACACGCCAAGGCGAGCGAAAGCGGGAGCCAAGAGTTGACGAGAACTCGATCTTTAGTAGTGTTGGTTCATTGAACCCTGCTGTAAATTGTGGTGGTAGTCCACGTGTGTCTAAAATACCACAACTTGTACTTGGCGAGCCTGGCACAAGTTGGTGAGAATCCCCTGAGGAAATATACCAGATTTCTCGGCAGCTTTGGCTTCTTTCCAAGTAGCATAAAATAAGCTAAAAGACATATCTCCAGCTCTCAATCTCAAGTACTTGGGACATGTATTGCATGCATAAACGCGGCCATCTGCACCTGCCAGAAAGCTTCAAATGAGTGCATTCTAGTCGGACCGCACCACCGTCAGCTAGCGATAGCTTGGTATCCAAGTTCCACTGGATAAGATCATTGACTTTTAAGATCATTTAATCTTGATCAATAAAACAATAGAAAATATCTCAACCACTACCTGGGGGGGTCTTAATGGGGCACTTGATCAACTCTCACGAGGCCCAAAGAGCTTACGAAATCGAGTACTTCTCATTGGCCATGTCCCTTCAAGAACAGCACAAACGTCTAGTGCAATCGTTATATCGCCAGTCTCTGCGGCTCACCAAGTCCTGGATCAATAAAAGAGACGTCTGGCGCGCCAAGGCCCTCGAGATCCGCTCGGAGTTTGACGCCAACAAGGAGTTGGACAACAAGTACAGAATCGACCACGCAGTCAAGCAAGCGCAGCACCTTTTGACCAAATACGCTCATCCAGACCCCATCATCCCTCCTTTGCGCCCCAACGGTACCAAGTTCGAGCGTAACATCCCCACTTCCCCTCTGCTCTACAAGTACCGCGAGGGAGATCACACTCTGTAGAAAAATAATTATTCAGTGGCATTTTAGATTAATTTGCAGCCCCAGGGCGCTTGGCTGGCCTCTCATGGGCTCAAGTAGCTAGTGTTGCTTATAGCGTACAAGGTGCCAATTGACTTGGCACAGCAGATAATTAGAGTGATAACGGCTAGTAAACACGTTTTTTCTGTGGGTATTTTAGCCTTTAGCGATTTGAAGTGGTCCCCAAGTGTCTGCTTAGTATCAGGGTTTCACTTGAGTGCTGCGCTCGGACCCTTGCAAATACTCGTCTGCCTTGAATTTTCAACTCAGTTTTTCTCAACTGCACTTTCACCATACTCAAGAGGATAGGCTGAAATGTTATGGCTCAATTGTGGAGGCTCAAAGTGTGGAGGCTCATAGTGTATAGTATCCACCCTAGTCCTATTTGCTCTCTGTCTCATACGACCCCCTGCCTTGAGACAGTGGGGATATTATTTGCCAAGGTCAATCAAACAGTTTAGACGCAGCTCAATGCAACTACTGTGCGTTTTTGAATGCAAGGTGGGTGCGACTTTTGACTGAGAGGTGCCGTATGTAGAGTCACTGCGGGTGCGTTTAGGCGGCACTATTGGCAAAGAAATTGCACTGTGGGCAATATCATAATAGTAGTAGCACTCGGGGATACTGCTTGACGATTATCAACCCATGCAAAAAGTTATGCTCAGCACCGGGACAGCTGTTTTAGATCTTGAACAGGCAGGGCAGCCATTCGTCACAAACAAACTAACACAATAATACTCTTTCAGGTACTTAAACGCCGGCCGGACCTTTAGATACGACCACCAACATGCAATACTCTACTCTTCTTTCCGTCCTCGCCGTGACCCACGCCTTGGCTGCCCCCGCCGACGCCGACTCTACTGCTCCCGCTCCCGCAGCTACTGACTCTGCCTTTGTTGATGAGAGCAGCCTCGATACTGCCGTCGAGCTCGCAGATAACGAGGCTCCTGCTCTTGAGAAGCGTCATCTGTTCCTGCTTGCCAAGGCTAAGTGGCACTGGGCCAGCGCTCTTCTCGGAAAAGGTATCTGCTGGTCTTGCGGATCTAGACATCTTAGTTGCGGCTGGGCTTGCTGCGTCTGTGGCGCTTCCACTCAAGTCGGCTGCAGCACTTGTTAAATAGCATATTACTTGTGACCTGGTGACTAGGGACCTTATCCTTGGTGGGCATACAAGCCTCAAAGTGCACTTACATTCGTTGATAGTTACATATTTACATTCATTTAGGAAATGAAGGGCCTCACCACGATGATCTAGCTGAAGCTTTAGGTGTATCGCCTCGCATAATAGTAGTAAACCCCGAGACCTAAAAACCTGCCATGACACAGATATTTTGTGCCTTCTGTAGCTCCTCAGATAGTGGGGTCCACCAAGATATGGAAAGCAGGGTGTTCGGACCCACACTAGAGCCGGCGCGAGTAAGTGCACACACAAGTGCACCTCTTTAATAGTGAAACCCCGTCGAGCAATAGAAACCTAATAATCAATACATTTGAATACTCTTTGCTGCGCACTAGGGCTACTCTTGCCAAGCACTTTGGATCGCAAGCCGTCTCCTGCAGATACATGCAGGTACGTGCAGCCACATGCAGTCTCCTTCCTATTCGGGGAAGAGCGAAATTTGAACCGTGCGTATGCGGAAGGCATTAGGGAAGCTAACAAGGAAGGTCCCAAGTGCCCTGAAAAGTATATAAGGAGGGTCACACCTCATATTTTCTTCATCACTCAAACACTCCTCTCTACTGCAAGCTCCCTGATTCCAAGGGACGATCGTCGGCTGCCATTTGGTACACGGTATAGTAGAGCCTCATAAGCTCTTCGATACTATGTGCTAGGTAAAGGCTACATTTCCGACAAAACTCTCTTGCTTCACTAGCTTCAGTACTGTGTTTGGGTTTTCAATCCAACTTCCGATTGCCATCTCTTGTTCAAGCTGGCTTGGGTTTCCGCCCTTGCCAATTAAACTTGCTCAACGAGCTGCTAATCACCCCCACCCCGCTTTGCTTCCTTTCAGATGTTTTCGCGCCAAAAATGTTACGGCTCTGCTGTATTTGGTTTGTGACTACAATTTATCTGGGGAGTCCAGCAAAGCACCCTTGTGTTTCCATCCTGTTGTTTCCCCCTCTATATCGGTACCTCGACTCGATTTCCAACAACTTCCTCTATGACGGGCGCGGTTCCCCCCATAGTATCAC
>JAKTWO010000059.1:0-47379 GCA_030582055.1 Wickerhamiella lipophila | reverse complement strand
TAGCAAAAACGTAGCACCCAAGAATTGCCAAAAAAGGAAGGTGGCCAGATAGCAAAAACGTAGCTCCCAAGAATTGCCCAAAAAGGAAGGTGGCCAGATAGCAACCGTCAAGTACCCAAAAGCCGCCCAAAACGGATGTTGGACATATAGTACCCGGTCTAAACCTCAAGTACCCAAAAGCGAAGGTGGACTCATAGCACAAGCTCACGAAAATTCGCCACGAGCCAAGACTAAGATACCCTACCCGATTGTGCTGACGCTATCTATAATTAGAGTCCTATATATTAAAGTCTTAACCACTTAGAGGCATAAAACAAGCCGCAAACAGCCCCCACACCCGCCTCTAGTCGCAACCCATCTGCTAAACGATTGCCATCATAAATCAACCTCACAACAGGTTACAAATCCATCACTGCTCACCATAAAAATTTCAATCCACTGCCTTAACCACCCCAACACACTTATGAGAGGTACTCTTTTGAGTTAAGTCGTACCTCTGCAGGAGCTAGATGTAGCTCTCGTGCTAAGACTCAAATCGGTACATTTAGAGAGGCCCCTATAGCGCCCAAACAAGGGTAGAATACTCACTGATAGGTCGCACACAGGCAGTGAGAAGAAGGCGCAACATAGCCGGCGAGCCACCCTTGAACCTGTGCGCGAACGATTCGGCAATGCTAGCCGCCGCTGCAGTCGCAGAACCTAGGTCCTGTAAAATTTGAAGCTTAGCTGTGGGTCCAGGGTCACTCTTAATACTTTGACAAGCTGATTTCGCCGCTTGAGAAAGCCGTTCGGTGATGGCACTTCGCGCCAGTTTCAAACCTCACGCACCCTATAATGCAATTGGAAAACCGAATGCTGGACCCAACGCTCATTCAGCTATCTCTGAACCACGTGAGATCATCAGCATAACCAATGATACGATAGTTATGTGCACCTTAGGTGACATTAAACAATAGAGGAAGAACCGGCAACCCAATTTTCTCAAACACGCAGCAGGTATGGTGTATGTGGGCTCTGCTTCGCTAGCTTATCTCCCCATACCTGCTTGGCCAGTTCTTTGCAAGTGTAATCCGGTCCTAAAATCTTTTTTGCAGCGAGTTCTGTTCCTTCTAGTTTATCCCATTTGCCATTCAGTTCGATATCTGGCTTAATATCGTGGGAAAGAAGTTCTTGCAAAACTCTGAGACGCCTGGGGGTTCTTTTTTTTTAAAAGGCGAAACACTTGGCCATCATGGATAATATATATAATATTCTGAGTATCTGGTTACATAATCGAGCTAGGTTGAATGGTCTAATTTGGTCAAGGCATGGTAACCATCACTGAGATCTCCAGATCCTGACGATACCACTCAACTCATACCACTTATAAGAATTATTTTGGGCACTATATAGCTAATACGCTCGTCAATTGCTCTCAAACCGCTTTTGAACCGCTCTATAATGGACTCCCTGCCCTCTTGATTTGCTCACTAATGGCTGAAGAACTTCACCTCGGAGGTCAGGATTGTAGCATGGAAAGTGAGCAGGATAGTTTGTGCTCTGATAGCTCTCTAGAAGATGCCTGGATCACACAGTTCTGCGAGATGGTTGGCCACCAGTATTTTTGCGAGGTTTCAGAAGATTTCATAGAGGATGAGTTCAATCTCACGGGGCTCAGTAGTATGGTCCCTCGCTACAAGGAAGCGCTCGAACTTGTGCTTAATATCGAGCCTGAGGTACCTTTATCGCTTCCCGACACCCCTAGTGTCCAGGAAAGCGGCGAGCTCTTGTATGGATTGGTACACGCTAGATACATCATAACTCGGTCTGGCATTCAGGCAATGGGATACAAGTACGAGTGTCATGATTTTGGTGTCTGCCCTAGATATCACTGCGATTCTACAGGGGTCCTCCCAATCGGCCGTCACGACCTCCCTGGCTTCGAGACTGTGAGGCTATACTGCCCCTGCTGCAGAGATATTTACCTCCCATCAAATTCACGTTTCTTGAACATCGACGGAGCATTTTTTGGCTCTTCCTTCCCGGCAATGTTTCTCGATATGTTTCCTGAAATCGAGGCAGAGTGCATCCCAAGGCGCCAGAGGATCTTTGAGCTCAAGGTGTTTGGTTTCAAGGTGAATGAATCAAGTAAATCGGGCCCTCGGATGAAATGGTTGAGAGAGTTCCCCCACCAAGAAGGTGACGAAGTTGAAGAAGTTGAAGAGGAAGACCTAGACTAGAACTCATTAATTTAAGCTCCAAGCTCCGGTTCACTCCCTCCGCCGCGCCCCTCAAAAAAAACGGGGACATGCTAATCTAATTGAAGAACTGCTATTCAAGGCAAAACAAAAACCATGAGGGTGATGTGCATTCTTCTTATCGCCCTAATATGTGAAGCAAAATTTAGTAGGAAATATCTATATATATATAATTTTTTGGTCAATTCAACAGTTCTTTCGAGGAAAATATATAAACTTCATCGTCAATTCTGCAACTCCTTGCGCAATTTGGTCCAATAGCTCAGCTCCACAACCAGCCTCTTTGCAGTCTCCAGATCGTCCGATTGGAACGCAGCCTCAAGTTTATCCTCGGTATCATGAACACGTTTATCGTTTTGTTCACTGAGCTGCGCACGCTGCTCTGCGTCCTCGCATTCTGCAACTTCTTCCCGGATCATCATGATGGTGACGAGCATATCCTCGTCCTGGAGGTTCTTATCCTCTGCGAGACTATCAATACCCCGCAGACTCAGGACATGTTCGGCTCTTTGCAACGGATCAAGAACTGCCTTGTATGCTGTACTCAGTGTAGCCGCATCAAGTGGTCCCGTCTCTTTGGCAAGATCTGGATGCACTTTTTGCTGGAGCTCAATGTACTCTTTGCGAAGAGCCTGTGGATCAATTTTAAATGGTCCATTTGGAGGAGGACCAGCTGCCAGTGTCTTTGGGAATACTTTATAAAACGATAAACATCTCCGCAATCTCAACATTGGGATTACGAGTATTAGCAGCACGCACCCCAACCCCTGAGGAGGGTCCCGAGCAAGGCCGATTCAAACCAGCAATCTGGATTAAATATAAATAAAAGTCTACTTAGTTTTTTAGAGGTGTACGCAAAAACAACAAGAAATAAAAGCGTTAGCAGTGAAGGTCTTTTTTTTATTCAATAGCCACTGACCCCTGACCACTGACCTCCAAATGTTAGACACAAGTGAGACCCTAATGAACTTTTCAGAAATCATCACCGAATTGTTCGACACTTACAACCTCTCCAGGTTTGAAAGGAGGCAAGCCCAGGTAAGGACAGCCGTCACAGCGGAAAGCATCACCAAGTGCACAGCTTCCGCACCCTCCTACTGCTTTTCCGGGCACGGTAAAATCAATTTCTGCCATATCGGAGCTCGAGAAAAGAACACGTTTAGTCTCTTGTTTGGCAATTTCTTGTTCCTCAACTTCCTTAAGGCCACATGTACAGTCCTTGCAAGCCTTGCGGCGTTTGCGTCCAGGACCAGGATCACACTTTGCCGGAAACTTGATGGCAGGAGCAGCGTCCATAACTAGATCATCCTCATCTATAAGCTCAGAGCCCATATCCAACGAGGAAACATCGGGTAAACGCTTGAACAGATTCTTTTTATTAGTAGGCTTGCGCAAAACAGTCACTGCGGCTTCGGGCTTGAGCTTTTTCCAACCACTGGATGTCTTTACAAAACCAGATAGCACCAAATTAGCATCATCATGGCCTTCGACTTCTCCTCCAGGCACAAGGCAATTGTAAATAGCGTCGCCTGCCTTTCCAACTGGTCCAGTGAGGACAACTTTATCGAAATAGTCGTTTGGGGGAGATACGGCGTTCTCCTCTAGACGTTCAATGAGCTGCTGGTGCACATCCCCATCGTATTGTGACTTGAGCTTCAATATTTTGGTCTCATCCGTTACCAGACTGCGATCAACTACAAGCAAAATCCTCATTTTGAGCAATCAGCGAACCAGACAAGAGAAAGAAATAAAGGGTAGGGGAAAAAAAAGGTTTCCTTTTTTCGTGTGAACATGCGGCATCGAGTAACTAATCGTAATTACTAAATAAGTCACGTGCCACTGCGACTACATTGCCACAGCCACAGCCTTTTTTAGTCAATGTGGGCACGTGATTAGGGTGTACGTGGGGTGTTGTATTCACGTGACTAGATTTGAGAATATCCCAGCGCTCGATGCTCATTCGCTTACCACCATGAAGACCTATCCCACTCCTGTCTTGCGCGCTTACGCTCCTATGTTCATTGGCGCCGGTATCACTTTCTACCTTGTCGGTAAGGTCGCTAACTCGCTCATGGCCTCCGACGAGTTCAAGAACGACCCTCGTAACCCCAGCGCCGGCAAGCACCACTAAACGGTTTAATCCCTCTTGTTATATAAAATCCGCAAGCGGAAACGTAGAAAATGACTATTTTATGCCAAAGGCTCTAGATAAATATTACGCTACTCTTCAAGTAGTACCAGCTCTGGCCTGGTGCCAGTGAGATGCTCCACAAACCACTGAGCACGACTGGCTGCCAGTTCGGTGGGAGGTTTGGGCTCTGGCGCAGCAGCAGCCTTTGGTTTGGGCTTTTGCTTGGCCTTGGCCTTGGGCTCAGGCTCCTTTGCATCCTTCTCATCCTCCTTCTCATCCTCCTTGGCATCCTCCTCATCCTCCTGCTCTTTCTCTAATGGTTTACTCATAAACTCGTTCCACTCTTTTATGCAATCCTTGGCTTGATCAACTAGACGGTCCCGCGACGCACCCTTGATATCTCCAAAATATTTCTGCAACGCTGGTTCGTATTTCTGGTCAATGGTGAATAAATTCTTGAGAAGCCAGTTTTGCTTTTGTTTGCTGAACTTCCAGTTATCTTTATCTTCGTCGAATTTGCGCAAATATGCCAATTGATCTGGTTCAGGGGGAGGGGCTCTCTCTGCTTTCGGTAGTTTGGCACGTTTAGGAGGCTTTTTGGGGCCAGTTGCTTCGGCCTGCTCGGCTGTCCGCTTGATATTCTCTTTTAATGGATCATAAGACGTAGCGCTAGACTTTTGTTTGAGCCCAATTCTTTTCCATGCAGGGACATGTTCACTCATGATGAGAAAATCTATCGAAAAATTTAAGACCCCCCGTTGTAAAGAGCAGCACCCCTACTCTCCAGCTCCTACCGCAAAACTTTGATCTCAATCAGACGCTGACAACTGAGCTCATGCAATGCATCGATGACCGAAAATGCAAGGTGGTGCAATGTCTGCATAAATCGCAATTGAATCCCCTTATAACGTGAAAAACTGTGCTCATTTCATTATTTCTTCATATAATCTGCTAACGCTTCTTTTTGTTTACCCTTCAGCACCCCCTTGTCTCCACAATCCACAATGGAGAACTCCGAGCCTTATTCATGCATTGATTGCGTGAGTATATATAAACGCCTGTGCCCTCGTGAGTCTATACCCCACTTTTTTTTTCCAACCATGGCTAAACAAGTTTCTCAAGAAGTTTTCAATAAGCAAGTAAAGCAATATGTCGATGTTTCAAGCGAACGTCTCGGTGCTAAAGTCGAGTCCTTTAGCGATGAGTGGTTCGCTGCTGCCGAAAACCTCATCAAGCCCACCCCTCCCATTGTCGAGGTTCGCTTTGTTCCCACCGGCCGCTGGTATGACGGATGGGAGACTCGTCGCCACAACACTGCCGAGAGCGACTGGGTCATCATCAAGCTCGGTGTCGACAGTGCCAACCTTATCGGCTGCGAAATCGATACCACTTTTTTCAACGGTAACCACGCCCCTGCCATCTCTGTAGAAGGTGCCTTCCTTGAAGCTAATGTGGACCCTTCACAAGCCCAGTGGGAGGAAGTGATCCCCAAGTTTGAGTGCGGGCCTACTCGCCAGCAGTTTTTCCTTCGTGAGAAGCTCACAGAAAAGGCTTACTCCCACGTCCGTTTGCATATGTACCCTGATGGAGGTATTGCCCGTTTTAGAATGTACGGCCAGCCAGTCCCCGTCTTCCCAGAAGATAAGAGCCAGGTCGTCGATATGGCCAGTATCTCCAACGGTGGTACTTGTGTGGCATGCTCTGATGAGCATTTCAGCTCCGCAGACAACCTCTTGCTTCCCGGTCGTGGTACCGATATGAGCGATGGCTGGGAGACTGCTCGCTCCCGTGCCCCTGGTCACACTGATTGGGCGATTGTCAAGCTCGGTGCCCCCACTATTATTGACAGAGTTGTTGTTGACACTGCATACTTTTTGGGTAACTTCCCCCAGCAAATTAAGGTCGAGGCAGTTGCCCTTCCTGCTGATAAGGCTACCACTGATAACGTTGCCGAAACCACAAACTGGCAGAACGTGGTTGCCCCTACAAAGACCACTGCCAATAATGAGCATCATTATGACAAGTCTACCGGCCTTAATGTGAACTCTGAGCCCGTTACTCACGTCAAGATCACCATGATCCCTGACGGTGGTATGAAGCGTTTCAGAGTTTTTGGACGTCGTGTCTAGATAATTCAGCATGTAACTATACTTTATGCATCAATTGGGTTGAGACTAGGGATGGCAACCCAGCCAAGTCTTGAAATAAAGCAGCACTTTGATAAAAGAAATTAAAAAAATAAAAAATAAAAAATAGATATAAAAGAAAACAAAAGAAAACTCAAAAAGAAAACTAAAGAAAAAAAGCAAGAACCACCAGCCCCACATCCATGCTGGCTAACATGTCAAAATAACATTGAACAATCTAATTCGGTATCGACATGATAATTACAAAGCTGTCGCTCCCCTCTACAGCATCCTGCCCCACATTACCTCACACAGCACACAATGGATAACACACTCCGGCAGATTCTGAAAAGTCTCGGCGAACTGGAATCCTACGATGCAGATTTACGGTTCATGGCCCTGAACGATCTGTATCATGTGCTCCATGAGGACAGAACAGCTCGCCAGCTTGCTTCTCAGCGGGTACTTGCCCGGGTTAGCAATGAGATCCTCCAGGCGCTCAAAGATCAAAATACAGAGGTCCAGAACCAAGCAGTTAAGGCTTTGGGTGCATTGGTAGTTGTTTACGAGAGCGAGCTCCGGCAAATCCTTTCCCAGCTGCTTGAGTCCGATTCAGCCGTCAAGGACCTCGCATTGCGGGCTGCGCTCACAAACGTCACAAATACCACTGAGAATGCAGAAATTATCATCAATCTGATCTTGCCTGTAATTTGCAGCAATGATGATCCCTCGATTGAGGGCACTGATGTGTTCCTGGAGCTTGTACGCGGCTACGGCTCTGATTTCACCGAGAACGATGTCAAGAAAGCGTTGGACTCGGCTAAGACTATAACCGGCAACACTTCTGGTCTTATTAGCAAGCGCGCGTTTGATATCCTGCAAGAGCTCGCTCCGGTTGCCAACGACGCGCTATTTGAGGAGATCGCCGCTTTTTCCGCTAGCTTGGACGATACACCCAACCGGTTCAAGGTCTCAGCTCTGAATACGCTGGCAAACTTGGTGGAAACCTGTGCCTCCCGCCTGACCGAAATCAATTTGTGTGACTTTGCCCTCCAGTATGCCTCTGAACTCGATGAAGACAACGTGGATGTGGTAGAGGCTGCACTTGTTTTATTGAGGGCGCTCGCACTCTCAAAATTCACTCAAAACGAAGTTATCGGCCCTGTAGTTGCCGACAGTATCAACTATAATCCCAATTTGGGCGATATCGATGCAGATGATATGGACGAGGACGAGGACTTTGCCGATTCCGAAGTCGAGGAAGACTTTGATGATGACAGCGAAGACTCCTGGAAGGTGCGTCGGTCTGGTGTTCGCGTCGTTACCGCAATGTTATTATCTGGTGATAGCGACTGCGGTATCAAGTTTGTGCCCCAGTTGATGTCCGTTCTGAAACTCGAAAGTAATGAATCAGTTAAAAAAGAGATCCTGGAGTGTCTGGCAATTGTTGCGAAGCCACAGAAACACGTCACTGTAACTGCCAGGCGTCGCAATAGCGATGCCAGTATGAAAACCAATGAGGGAGCTTTGGCAGAATACGTTGAGACAATTGTCGAGCTGTCCAAAAATGACTCTGAAACCTGCGCTTACCTTCCACTATTGGCCAACATCTGCTCAAATTATGACGTCGCTAACCTTGATGCCATTGTATCACTATGCCTTGAACGTGCCTTGACTTACAAGTCGCAGCAGATTTTGCAGTGCTTGGAGGTGATTAAGAGTGTACTCCTCCATACCGGTAGTGCTATTGACACTGCTAAAGCTCTCCAGATCTTGCAGATTGGTCTCGACCAGTCCCTTTTCACAACGCAGTCATTGGCACTGGAAGCCGCTCAACTCCTCAACTCCCTCAAAATTTTGCCAAACATTGAAAAAGCCATCACCAACGGTGTAAGCACTGCCATTCGCGGCGCCGCACTTGAAGCAGCAGCCAAGATTCTGGTGAGCCATATCAATCAGAGTGATGCCATTAATGAGTTTGTTAAATTGGCCACAGATGTCCTCTCTTCTGACCCAGAACAGCGCGCCGTAACACTAACCTCGCTAATCACCCTCTTCAAAGCTGGAATCAACGTACCCTCCGACATCACCGAACCCCTAGTCACCCAGAGTCTCTCTCTATTCACTACCACTTCCCCCTCGATCACCTGTTCGTGTTTGGAGCTACTTGACATAATAGTCACCCCCGAGAGCGCAAAGCTAATTGCCCCCAAGGTGCTGGAGCTACCCAATCATACCCAGTACATTGACCTCAAATGTAAGGTGCTCTTCCACGCGCCCACATTTCCTGGTGTGAATAAATTCGCTCTCGAGGCCGCTGCACTCAAGGAGTATCCCACAATCAAGGTACCCATCAAGGGGTCCCACTCATCGCCCCTTGTATCCCTATTCGGCGAGCTCGGTAAATCTGATCCTACGATTTTGGGACAAGTCAGTAATGTCTTTAAGGAAACCCCCGTGTGGGCTGAGGTCCTTGCCCAAATTCTGTACAGTAGTGGTGGTGCCACACCAAACCGGCCCTCGCCATTGACAAATTGGTACATTATGGTGTCGTTATTCTTGACCCTGAATGGCCGCACTGTGTTTGAAGATGTTTTTGATACTACAGGCGTGGACCCTATTATCGCTGGGTACTGTTTTGGTGCAACTGCAATCAATACCAACACCGCTGAGAACTTTCTGCATGCGGCAGCCACTAAAATTGCCGAAAAGCCAGAGGCTGTACTAAGTGGAGTTGAGGTAATTATCATGCGCTCCGAGCTCAGCCAGGATGGTATCGAAAAAGCTTGGGAGGCAACTGAGCTGTTGACACGGCAGAATTTCACTGAGAAGGAAGAGTTGGCGATCCTGGCGCGTATTATTGGAGCTCTCTATGCCGAAACTAGTAATGAAGAGAGACTCAGTCAGTGGGATAATACACTTGTTGGCATTGATGCGGCTAAAGCAGCTTTCACCCTTGCCAAGAATGATGTGCAGCGTGTTTCTCTGATCCACAAATTCATGAGCGGGATTCATGGCGACAATGTCAATGTGCGCGCAAGCGCAGCCAAATCTCTAGCTTGGATTACGCAAATTCAACCTGTTGTGGTAGAGCCCTACACCAAGGAGATTATGGCCAACGCACTCGCCGCTACCGTGAAGGATCCCAGCCTCGTGAGACAAATTCAGATTGGTCCTTACAAGCACGAGATAGACGACGGTTTGGATTACCGTAAAGCGTCTTTTGAGCTTATTTACCTTTGCATTTCAAACTTCCCCAATATCAGTATTGGAGGCGACATTTGGGTGCCAATTCTGCAGGGGCTCACCGAAAAAGAGGACCACGATATTAAAATGCTCACCTGCCTTATCATCCAACTAATCGCCGAGAAGGATATTTATACAATCGTGGCGCACTTGGCGGAAATCATGCAGCAGTTCACCAAGACCACCAACATTGTGGTCAAGGAAACCGGTATCAAGATCGAACACGATAAAAAAGCAGCCATCACTCGCCAGATTGGGGTGTGCAATGAAGCTATTCGCGAGCGTATGAAGCTCGCCCATATCAGCGACGCCAAAACTCAGCAACTGATGATGAGTACTAAATGATATCAGCCTATTTATATCTAGCTTGTAATTATGGAGAAAATCCAAAAACATCGTATCGCATCGTACGCATCGCATCGCATCGAATCCTTAATCTACTATATTCTGTGCTTTAGTAGCGCATTCGCTCACAAGGCAAATGTCGTCGAGCGGCGCCATCACTCTGGTTATTTCCTCAATGTGCTTGGTGGCAACTCTTTGACACTCTGCAGTGGATGCTTTGATCAATTGTAGTAATTCGCGATACCGGCTAATTAGCTGCTCTTCCTCTGTTGTCATAATATAATGTAGATTTAAGCCTAAACACGTTAATTGAGCACCCTGATCTAAATGTTATAAGTGTTGTAGTTTTGCACAGAGGTCAACATTGTAGATTGGATGCGCAACTTGTAAGGATCACACCGCATGTTCCTGCAAATTAGAAAGGTATAAATTACTTATTTGACACCTTATTTAGTATCATGATCTACTGCAGGATATTGCCTACACCTATGCTTGGCCAACTTGGACCCTTACGCGGATCACGGGGATACTGCTCACATGAACGCCCGTAACCGCCCCACACTATGGAGAAATTGTGTATACGAAAATGCATATTTCTCTAAATGTTTAAATTGATAAATAATAATTTAGGACCCGAGGCGTGATTGCAAGCAATCAAATGCAAGAGGAGGCACTGGGCTATTACACTGCAACAGTACAATAGCTATTCGAATGGCCATAGTGCTCAATGATGTTTGAGGGTTTCGAATATTGAACAATGCGTCCGAAGCAAATGAATATGCTTCTGACTCTGCCAACTGGGACAAAATCTTATGTGCTCTCATCAGTAGTCTCTGGTGTTTCTCGAGAGGCTGAGCCATGGCCTCGATAATCGCCAGGGCCTCTGAGAGAATGACACTGGCTTCCACCAGATAAGTCATTGATGGGAAAAACATCTTGGACTTCTTTTGGTTTATCTCATCAGTGGTCAAAAAGGCATCCAGCGCATAAACCGCGGCATCAACCAAGTCCTCTGGCTGAGATAACCGTAAAGCGGCGAGATCATTATCCAGAGCTGGATAGTCGCCAGTATAACAGTGCTCGCGAAGAGGCAGTCGAATACGGATACGCATCATGGCCAGCGAGGCAATGGGCGCGCAGTCCGAAAGAATTGAGTCCGTCTTGTCGTCTTTAGAAGTTGACAAGTAGCTCGAGTTGCTCCATGAAGACTCCCACGTGTGAATAATCTTTTCTTTTTGTTCTGCAGAGGTCGCCTTTTCATCACAAAGCTGCTTGATCAAAGCGCAAACTAACGACAAGAGCACTGTTGGGGCCACCGTGGAATTGAGGACCTCTCCAATCCTAATTGACTCCAGGTACTTTGAAAATGGCTCTGTATCATTACTGAGCTTCCGCACATTGGGGTTCTTCCACCACGCTTCAGCCGTTTCTGCCACCATCAAAGTATCAGGTCGGGGTGAACCGCATTCGAGAGCGCTCACATCACAGCTAATGTTTACCATGAAGCACATCTCACAGTATGAGGTGGCAATAAATACCGCATACATGGTCCGCACACGGCGTTCAGCAGCCACGTGATACTTGTACTTTTCCTCAATTGAAGCATTTGGTGCCGGTACATCCAAGACTTGAGAGGGCTTTTTATCGAGCTGTGCACGGTGAGCCAAGCTCACCAGGTTATTTGCTTGGGTGGCAATACGTTCATAGTTGTGATTTGAGCCAACATACATCAAATAGTATAGCGACAGCATACTCGCTTGAACCAGCCAAATGGGAATATCTTTGGGTAATCCTGATTCCGAGCTACTAGAAATATTGTTGAGGTCGCTAAACATCCGGATGCAGTCGCAGCTGAGATCGAAAATCTGGTTTGCGGTCTGGGTTTCGTTAAGATACAGGGCTCCAAGTGCGGCCATGGACATGACTAGGGCCATGTTTTGTGAAGCCAAGTGTGGGCCGTGCTGAACAAAATGAGCTGGCGTGTTAAAGTTGCTGTAAAATGCCGCAACGAGCCGGCGCACCTCCTGGGAGCTCGGCAGGTTTTGAAGTCCTATGCTGGGTACAGACTGGGGAGCTAGAGTTGGCTGTTCAAGCGGAAGCCCTGCAGGAGGTGGGGGTGGAGGGGGCGGCTGCATAGTGCCTGAATGAGGAGGCATCGACGACATGTGTGGTGCACCGCGCTGCTGATGCTGATGCTGATGCTGTTTCGGGTGCTGAGGCTGAGGCTGAGTCTGTTGCTGTTGCGGATGCTGGTGCTGGTACTGAGCCGGCTGCTCCATAGGTGAGGGTGGGTGCTGATAGGGCGACATCTGCGGTGGCATATGCGGGTGCTGGTTGTGCGATGGTTGATGGTGCTGATGCTGATGCTGATTCTGATTCTGATTCTGATTCTGATTCTGATGTTGTACTTGGTGGTGAGGCATTTGCCATGCCTGATCTTCATTGTTGAGCAACGAGCTAGTAAAAGAGGAGCTAAAGCCAGGAATAGGGCCCTGGGCCAGCGAGGGTTGCGATTGCGATTGCTCCATCTTAAGCCACGCGTCGCCATCGATACTGCCTACAATTTCATGCGGTGCCACCTCACCTGGATCGCTCTTTACCTCGAACCGATCATCGAGGTTCAGGAGGCTGTTCATAAAGTCATCGCTCTGCTCAAACCCAGGCATTCCCAGCTGAGACAGTCCCTGAGGTCCAAGTTCTCCAGCCCAATGGTGTTGTTGTGTGAGGGGCGTACCCTGGCTTAACTCAGTAGGAGGGGATTGGTAGGGAACCGTGCTTGGGGAGTCAAATTGCGAAAGAGAAGAAGACGCAACGCTATACTCGGGCGAGTCAACAAATGGCTTTGAAGAAGCGTTGGAATTGAAGCGCCGATTACGACGAACACCCATGTGGACTGGCTGCTGATAAGGCACAGACTGGGGAGGCTGGTGCGACTCTTGTTGGCGCAACATCTGCGGATTAATTGTGTTGGAGTCATCAAAATCATTGTGGTACCCTGCCGAGTCGGGCATATAAGAGTCTGCGCTGACGGCGGAAAATGACTGTGAACGGCTAAATGACACGGGGTGGATGGGGGTTGTGGTGGTGTTGGTGCCCATGAGCTCATGCTCGAGCGGGTTTAGGCCGGTGCCTCCTGTCGGCGGACTAAAAGTAGGGCTGAATGAGGGGCTGAATGTCGCAGAAAGAGCGCTTGCCCGCCTCCCTCCCATCACACACGGCCCCGAAATCGAATTGCGCTTCGTGTCGTCGTTGGGTGAGACGTTGGCGTGGAGCTTTTGCTTGTGACGCAGCAGCAGATCCCGCCTGGCAAAACTACGCTCGCATACCGGGCACTGAAACGGCTTTTCTTTTGTGTGGGAGCGCTCATGACGCTTTAGGTGCTCAAGCCGTGCAAACGAACGCGTACATGTGGCGCATATATACGGCCGCGGTTTATCTGTCTTGATCACAAGGGACTTGGCCGGGATCGGCTGAGTCGGGACAATCGACGTCGGCTCTGAGGACACCATTGGGTGAGGAAGAAGAATCTGGGGAAGGCCGGCGTTTGTGTGGGGTCTTAGTCACCATGTCGTTTCCCTGTGTATGCACCAATTGGCGCAGAGGCATAACGTGGCAAAGCTTATCTGAAACCCTAATTGAGAGTAGAAAGGTACGTTAGAGCTATATTTCTATTTTGGCCGGACCAGAAACTCTCTTGATCCTCCCCTTTTCCCATCTGGATCCTCTACTTGCTGCGGTTCTCTGGCAATGTATGCGCACCTAATCTTGCATTGCATAATCCCCTGGCCCATTAGGGCTCATTGAGAGGGAGCGAACGGCACCTGAAATATGGGCGGCAGCGCGAGTTTGGCTTTGGCCTTAATGAAAAAGACAGTTTATTTGGGACCGAACATCTACGACAAATTTTTTTTTTCAGAACAAAAGGGGAAGAATGGGGATAACTATAGTGCCGGGAAAAGAAAGCCTTGGGTATGTACATCCGTCTGTTTAGTAAGCCGGAACATTCTGCACGGTCTGCATCCTTATTATCAATTGGGCCATTGGGGGGGGGGAGTTCGATAGTTGATACTGGGGTTATAAGACGGACAATAGAAAAGTCTAAATAAATTAAAGCATGAATGCGAGAGCAAGAGCGACGATGCCAGGAACGACGACAAAGCCTGCGGCAGCGTTGTCAGTGCTGGCAGAGGCGTCGGAACCAGAGGCAGCAGCAGCAGAGGCGGCAGCAGCAGAGGCGTGGGATCCAGAAGCAGCGGCAGAATTAGCAGAGCCGCTGGACTCACCGGTAGCGGTGGCCTCAGCAGAGCTCAGGGTGCGGTCGGCATCAAGTCCCAAGTACTGGGCAGGTCCATAGAGAACATCACCAGACTGGGTAGCAGAGGTGACAAAAGAGGCAGCGCTCTCAGTCACCTGCAATTTGCCGGGAATAGCCAAATTAGTCAAGTTTTGAGGGGAGATGATGTAGGGCAAGGTGGTATTATCACTCTTGCGGCGAGACAGGTAGACACGCTCAGCGCTGCTGTCAAAAGTCATGTAGGTGTGGCGGCAAAAGACATCACCAAGCAAGTTGTTTTGAGAGCCAATCAGACTCAATGCCTTCACACCCTGGGGACCGTTCTGGCCCCAAATGTACTCACCAGGGATAAACATATCGCTGATAGGGATGTCAACAGTAAAGTACCCGATACGGAAAGAGATCCAGCCTTCGAGGTCCTCGGGCGTACGGGTATCGTTGATGTACCACGCGCGGTAAGCACTGACATTGCCCAAGTTCCACTGGGCGGCAATCTGGTCAACGAAGCTCGTGGGCACAAGCGACATGGGGGAACCGGTGTCGATCATGGCGGGGTATCTAACATCATGGGGCTGATCGTCGTTAATGGTGAGTGCGGTGAGAGGCACGCTGTAAAAGCCGGCATAGGTGCGGGAGGTATCGCTGTAATTGTACCAGAAGATAGGGAACTCAATCTGACCAAGGTCGACACCGCCAAACAGAATGTTACCGGTATCATTGGCAAGAGAGATGGAGAAACCGGCGCTGTCAATCAGGCCATCATCATACAATGCCTCAGGCAAGTTCTTGTAGGTGCTAGGGCCCGCGTAACCAATGTGGGGGCCCAAAGCAAGCAAACCAGGGGCAGAGGCGCCGGCCTGGAAGCTGTCGACAACACCAATAGGGAAGTTGGCCACAGACTTGTTGTCGTACTCGGGGATCGCAGCGGTGTCGTTACCCCAAATACCGCGGTAGCTACCAGATCCGTAGGCAGCGCTAAACTGCTTCTCGGGCATATCTTGCCAAGTGGACGAGTTGCCAGGGTAAAACTGAGTGGCATTGCCAGCAGTGATGTTGGGGCCAAATACCCACGAGATGGGGGAGCCAGTGTCGATAATAACCTCGAGCTCTTGGGCAGGGGACCCCAATAGGAGCTTGGTGTAGTAAAAGTTGTAGCTACTGGTGAGGTTCACTTCTGCCTCTACAAAGCCCACGTCGCGCGAGAAGAGCCCGCTCTTGTCGAGGTACAGGTTGCTAGGCTGGTTTTGCAGAGTAAAGTTGAGCTGCAAGGCGGCGCTTGCAAGCGAAATATAGCTGAGAAACAACATGGCCATTCAGAGTTGTGGGGTTGAGAGGGTTTGAATGGATGTGTAGATCTCGATGGATCCCTCTGATACTTTATATTTACTCCTTTATGCAATGCATCATGCAGGATTTTGCTATTTCGGGAAAGAACCACCAGACGCGCTTTCCTCGGGAATAAACAGTGAATTAGGGCCAGAAAACTGGTTGTGGTTTTAGTTCATCTGGAATATGTCGTTCTTTATTGCTTGATCGTTTGACCCCTACCTTCGATTGGTCTTCTCAAACACGCAAATACGAGCGTTCCTGGCAAGTCATTGCCCCTTGACCGGGACCGACGCGTCCAGGATATTATCAGCTATTTTAAATCACTCTAAGGTTGCTCTTTTACTGGCTGCTACTTTCCCCCATACCTGCTACTACCGGGGTAAGGGCTCTAACTCGATAGTCAATAAACGAAATGTACTCTACACAAGATTACGGAGGTTTGAACTAGCAACAACAACCAGAATTTTACCGATTATTTTAGCATTGTTTTCCCAGACTGTTTCACATATACATAAAAGCGCGATAATCTGTCTCACGTCGCAGGTACTACAGGGGCAGGTCACAGAATGGCTAGTCAATAAGGGGGCAGAGTGTCACAGGGTATCACGGGAATAATTATTGCTGGTGCTGGAACTGTGTGTTTCACGAATTAAATCTATCTAAATCCTTACTACCTAGCCGAGACCGCCTCGAATTCCTTTCGTTTATTTGATCTGCTCGGAAGGTATGATGCAATGGTGCATCAGCTGGGTGATCAGGGGAAAGGGGGGGCGATTTGACGACGCGAGGTAGCGGCTACTCTAGTTATCTATGGAGGTAACGACCCGACTCTTTGTGATCCAATACACTCTAGTGCTTCGTTTTTGTTTATCTCGCTTTTGAAGCATAATTATAATTAACATGCATACAGGTTTCGCGAGAATGTCATTTTTCAGAGGTCCCCCTGAATTCGATTATGTAATGAGCACGCTGCACCTCTATCTCACCTTGGGGCCCCTTGACAATAGCCAATTGGGAAACTTGGAGATCCAGAAAACGAGGGTGAGGCGTCAGGGAGTCTTCAAATGTGGCGTAGTGTAAACAAGGGGAGAACTCGTACCTACGCTTTCTGTGTAAACAAATTAGTAGTTGCGTGTGGAGCACAAGTGAGAAATGCCTTGCGGGTCACGTGGGCTCGAGCCTGTACAGTCTCCCAAGCACCCTTTACAAAGGCTTATTTAGCTAGAGAGAGAGTAACCGCGCTGCAGATAATACAACATATCACTCCCTCTAGAGAAATAGAGAGTACAACATTCACAAGACTATATTAGGTACCACCCCGTGTCACATCTCTACTATCTACAATGCCACTGTTTACTACAATCGCGACCGGAGTTCCTTCTGTATTCCCTCAGCGGGCGCACCCGAGCCCTCCCCCGGATAGTCCTGGTGCGGCGACCGTCGAAACAAACAAATTCTACACAAACATGCTCCTTGACCAGCGGACCCAGTATGCTTTCCCTCACCCATACTCTGTCTGGTGGACCAATATCAGCGACTTTTATGGCCTGGGCGTATGCCATTCGCCTGCCTCCAAGAGAGTCTTTGCCAGTGACTCTGCTCCTTGCCAGTACTACTATAATCCTAGTGGCGTGATGTCCATGTGCCTTTCTGCCGAGCAGTTCTCTGATGCGCCAGCCTTTAGTACCCGCGCCTGGGGGCCCATGTCGGTCATTGCAGTGCTCACCCAAAACGGTGGAAACGGCAAGGCACAATTCCCAGTTGTTAATGGAATGGGCTTTGTCACGGGTATTTACGCTGGCCTTCGCCCAATGGTCTCATCTCAGGTCGGTTTCAAAACTATTGGTTCCCCCTCCCTTGTGCGTCGGGGACTGTCCAAGCTCAAAGTCGTACTGAGCGATGACGTTACCTGGCTCATTTATGTGAGCAGTCCCTCTGGCCAAAACGTTGGCTTTACCACTCGCGATGGTAACCATATTTATGTCGACAGCACAGAGTCTCAGCTGGTGGTGCAAGTCTCAGTCTTGTACGATGTAGCGTGTGAAACAGTCATTGACTCTGCTGCAGGTGCGTATGCTTATGGAGTCGATCTCAATGGCGGTGTCACCAGCTCCAACACTGCTGCTGCTTATTCTCTAGAATACAAAATGGCCGGCTCTAGCTTGGGCAATGGTACTCTTATATACGCACTGCCTCACCATGCCGATTCTTTTACTTCCCGTATGAATGGGCGGGTCACAAACTTTTATATTGACTCCACGGTAATGGGTAAGATGCGATTATGCGTTACAACATACCTTGAGATGTATGAGACCTTGCCTACACAAGTGGGGTTCTTGCCGTGGAGTGTCAATAAAACACCTGGTGACGCCAACTTTTCCATCAGCAACTTTACCTCCACTGATCTCGAGCTTATTCGCAAGGCAATTACATCCGAGGGTCTCTCAGTGGATATTCCCAATGCCACCAACCTGACCTCAATGTACTATAGCGGTAAAATAATTGCCAGATTTGCCCTTATTCTATTGACTGCACACTCGGTTCTCAAGGACGATAGCATGACCAAAACATTGCTTGCCGCGCTCAAGACTGCCTTTGCGACGTTTATTTCAAACAAGCAGCAGACTCCCCTGTTTTATGATCAGAGCTGGAAAGGTTTATGCTCTCAAGCTGGTATCAATGACCCTAATGCTGATTTCGGAAACACATTCTATAATGACCACCACTTCCACTATGGTTATTTTATCCATGCAGCTGCAGTCGTTGGTAAAGTGGATGCCGATTTGGGCGGCAATTGGGCCCAGGATCCTACCAACAAAGACTGGGTGAATGCACTGGTTCGGGATATTGGCAATTATGGCGATGACCCTGCTTTCCCCACGTCAAGATCATTTGATTGGTTCCAGGGCCATGCCCTTGCCAAAGGTATCTATGCTTCGGGTGACGGTAAAGATGAGGAATCATCCTCTGAGGATTACAATGCCTGGTACGGTATGAAGCTTTGGGGCAATGTCATTGGTGATAAGAACATGGAAAACCGCGCCAACTTGATCTTGGCGATTGAGCGTAGAGCTATGAACATGTATATGCTCTACTCGAACGACAATAAGGTGCAGCCCGCCCAAATCATCCCCAACAGGGTCGCCGGTATCAAGTTTGAAAACAAGATCGACCACACCACCTACTTTGGATCAAACACCGAGTATATTCAAGGTATTCACATGATCCCTCTCACTCCCATCTCGAGTTTTATTCGTGGTCCTACCTTTGTGAAAGAGGAATGGGACCAGATTATCAGCGGACTAGTTGACAATGTTGATTCTGGTTGGAAAGGTATCCTCAAATTGAACCAGTCCCTTTATGATGCCAGCTCCTCCTACGAGTTCTTCTCCAGCTCGAGCTTTGATTCCTCAAAATGGCTGGATGACGGCCTCAGCTTGACGTGGTGCCTTGCAATGGCCAAAGGGCTGTGCTAAGCGCTAGTGCCACCGCGAGAAACTAAATTTACTATAGAGTTGCGTAGCTTGTACAGTATTTGCTTTTAAAAGTGTTTATGATTTGGCTTGCTTGGCAGCACGCAGCCCACTCAGGTACGCGCCGTGCAGAAACGTAGCACCCACCATTGTGGTGTGTTCACCAGCAAACAAAAGGGTGCCGTGGCCAGCCTCAAAGATCTTGACTGCATCCTCGCGGTTATTCCCGTGCTTGAATGTGGAGAAGGATCCTTTGGCAAAGGGGTCTACTGACCATTTCGAGGTCTCCACCAAGAGCGGCTCTGGGGTGGGTTTTCCGGAAATGTTGACGGCGTCAAAGAATTTTTTCACATGGGAGAACGCCTCTTGAGGGGATGTTGCTGATTCAACCTTTTTGCAAGTCTCGTCTATGCACAAACAGCTGATAACCTTACGATCCGAGGCATGTTCCTTGCACCAGTTGTAAATGAGTCCTGGGTCGCTGCCCGTTACCAGGATTTTGTCTGCACTGGTATCCCAAAAGACCTCTGAAAACTCTGCGTAAACTTTGCCGAGAACGCCTACCGATGTCAAATTAATAGCACTGGCGATATTTTCCGGCAACTCCGGGCTGAACTTGATATCTTGGGCTTTGAGAATAGCCACAGGAGCGGTAATAATAACGTTCTTGCCGGTGTATGTGTTTTTGGTGGTGATGACCTTGACAGCAGTCTCGGACCACACGACCTCCTTGACTTGCTCCTCGAGGTGGATCCTGGATCGGTCAACTTTTTGTAAAAGAGGCTCGAGAATTTGGTCGTATCCATTGACAGCAACCTGATCACGGCCGTCGAGGTTGGCATACTTTGATGATCCTTCCGCAATAGGCAAGCCCTGGCCCAGTACCTGGGCATTGGAAAAATCTTGGGCAAGGTGTCTGTTGGGGCCTTGTGTTTCTGCAAATAAGCTCGCAGCACGCTCAATGGTTGTACCAGGCTTGGACTGACGATACTCTTCCCATTTACTGGGGATATCTCCCAGAGCGAGTGGGCCCTGGGAAGAGTACACCTGGATGTTTTGATCATCAAACTCGGTCTGGATACCGTGATCTTTAGCAATCTTGATTAGAGGGTTGACGCTCTGGCCAGGCTCCTCTTTGGTCTCATGGAACCAGCCAGCACCTGCCTCGATAGGTGCAATGGGGGACCGGAGGGTGCGCAACCTGCCACCAATGTAGTTGCGGGGTTCGATAATCACATAGTCCTCGAGTTTAGTAGCAGCAGCAATGCCAGCCATACCGGCACCAATAACAATGGTCGTCATGAGTAATTGAGGTCGAGGTCGAGATGGAGGTCGATACTGGGGTCGATATCGAGGTCGAGATTTAGGTCGGAATTGAGTATTGTGTATTGCAGAGACGCAATAAACTAGAGCCGTGCGCTGCGCGCGCTACCACAATATTGTACAATTGCGTACGGACGCAGACTAGAAAAAAAAATAATTATAATAAATACCTCTTACCAACAATTGTAGAAACAAAACTAGCCATACTTTTCCTGCCAGGCCAGTAATTTAGCTGTGAGGCCCTCTAGCTGAGAGCTGTTTTGTTTGAGCTGCGAATAGAGAGTTTCGACCTGCTGTACGACCGGTTCATTGTTTTCTAGGCTTTTTTGTTCTTGGAGCATATTTTTGCGGAACTCATCCTCCGAGATCATCTCTGATTGGGTATGGCCTGAAAACTCGAGAATCATTGCCACTCGTTTACGCATTTCAGTGAATGTTGCTCGTGCAGAAGGGATCTTGGGTTTACATTTTTTGCTAGTGGCTGCGTTGGGAGCGTTTTTGCCCACTTTGGGACCGGGCCTGCCCCGAGGACGTCTCTTGCGTTTAGGAGGCGGGGTCGGTTGCTTCTCTTCTTGCTCGTCGTCATTTTCTTCTTCCTTGGCCTGCACACCTGATTCGTGTTCGTGTTGGTGTTTTTCAAGCTGTTTGGCGTCTACTTCGGCCTCGACCTCGACCTCGACCTCGTTCTCGTTCTCGTTCTCGTTCTCGGCATCAGCATCGGTCTCAGTACCGGCCTCGACACTGCTATTGGCACGCTCGCCTTGTTGCTTGGGATCCTCGGCTTCGTTATCGCCGTCGCTTTTTTCTTGTGCCTCCTCTTGGTCTTGATCTTGTTCCTGTTCCTGATCAGAGACAGAGTCAGATTCTAGCCTTGGGAGTTTTCCCCGCTTGAGGAGTTCTGCTTCTCGGGCAGATTGCTCCAGGACTCGCCGCAGGATATCGTCTTCGCGCGAGTTCATTGTTTGGCGGCGCTTTCTTCGATCCCTGGGCTGAGAATCTTCCTCGCCATCGCTTTCACTCGATTGGTCACGACGTTGGGCTTGGGCTGCTGGTTGTCGGGCCTGAGGGGTATACCGGGATGTCGTGCGACCGTTTTTGGTTTTGACGTCGTGAAATTCGGGTTGACACTCCTCGCAATAGTACACTTCGGGCACATCACGGGCTGCCAACCCCACACAGTACCCGTGCTGCCACACCTCGCACTGTTCGCACTGAATAAATAGAGAGGGATCCACCCCACGCTGCTTGGCAGCATAGCTTTGCAGCTCTTCATGCCCGCATACACACCGCGTGACGCCTTCTTCCTCTTCAACTTGTTTGCGTTTACGAGGCATGCTTACTAGTAAGATTGTCAACGACTATATGTGCAGCGTGCACGGGGGGGTACTAGTTAAGATTGTGCTATTCAATTAGTTTTGATTTTGCCCTTATTTGCCCTCTCTTTCTTTGAGTTGGTCCCTCTCTGTCGGAACCCTTATTTGTTGATGGTTTGGTGAAATCTTTCGCACTCTGAGATCATAGAAACTGGATCTCTACCAAAACTATAGTAATTCAAGACTCAGTGTCACAAAACTGCTAAATTTGCTTCGCAGTACTATTAGATTCTTTCGTACGCTACCCGATCTACTAAAAAGGCCACTGCCGTCCATGGATATCGGGGTCCGTGTACTGAGCATTAGGGCTCCATGCTACATCCGAGCTATCGTACTTTACATCAGGCAGATCGTACGGCAAACACCACCCGACATTGTCTCGATAATAAGCCGGCTCCTGTGGCTCTTTGAAGACCTCCAAAACGCCCGCCTCCCAGCTCTGTATCCACTGTGTTTTGCGCTTCTTGTTGTATACACCCCAAGCTTGTTTGCTTAGATTGGCGCTGGTGAGCAGAAACCACCTCACTTTGCCATCCTCGATGCCCGCAAAAGTCTTGATATGCGGTGCGGCCAGTTGACGACCAGCCCTTGAGGAGCGCCATTGGCGCAAGTGAGGCTCTATTTGCTTATACTGCTCGAGTTGAGGTGCGGTTTGCCGCTTTAAATGTATTGAGGCGCCGCTTCCATACCCATTGAGCGAGTTGGCTACTTGTTTGACGGTTGGGTATACAATCGATAAGTAGCTAGTATTAAAGTCTTTTTTCAGGCTGCCCATATAATCTTTGGGCAATGATGCGATCGAGGAACACTGGATCACTACCTTATCTGTTTGAGGGACCTGGCTTTGGACGCGCTTGACACCAAACGACTTGCAGGTATAGTTGCCCGGGACCGAGCCAATAAACTGAAACTGGTCACTGATCTCACCGAAATCGTACTCGCGGAGCTCCGATGCGAGGCTACGAGCTGCAGGAATATTGTATGCCGAGAAATATCTCCTCAAATCAGCGCGGAACTTTTGGGTCTCCTGCTCGCCGCCGCCCGGCCGTTTGCGTAGCCGTGGAGTCTGCCAAACCCCCTGGGTCATATTGGCCCAGTCAAACTCAATGAGGTTCGCAGTGTGTATGACTACTTTGCAAGTATTGTCCTTGAAGAAAAGAACCATTATTTTCGAGTGATGTGTAGAGTACGGGGCTGGCAGCGAGACGCCGTGTACACGCACATTTGCATGCCCCCTGGCTTGCCGCTCAAGGGCATCACCTTCCTGATTCTTACCATAGTAACCGTAGATAAAGTGCGATTCAGGCTGCGATACTGTGTGGGACATGACCCAGGGGATATCGTGCATATAGTTGAATTGATACATCTTTGCGAGGTCTGCGGTGCCAATCAAATCCCGCAAGGACACTACGGGGTCATGAGGTTTATCGAGCACAGCAACTCTGGTGAGCCTGTACATGTGGTTGGGGGTCGTCCATAGTTGCTACTCTCTTGCTGCGTCATGGATCTCACTCAGGCCCTACAAACTGGTGTGCCTGCGGGTGCTACTTCGGTTCTTTTGTTCTCTGGGCTTTTAAGAAGCAGCATCAAACCTACCAAATTGTCTTGTGCGGGCTTTGGTGCCGCTTTTGCTCTCGGTGCCTTCATGATCCAGGATGGAGACTACAAGAACGGTTCAGGATTCATTAGTACTTGGGGACTACTATACACTATGGTAAATGGTAAGCAAATTGTGCGCGGTGGCGGTATGTACGGCCGGTTAACTGCTCTCGCAACTCTGGGTGTTGCTGGTCTCTATGGACGTGAGTTTGTGCGTACTCCAGCAGTCAACAAGGAAGGGCTCATGAGAGAAGCTGAATTGGCACCTAGCAATGCACCGAAAGCTTAAATAGAGACCCCCTTAAAATCTAGATAACTCGTGAGTTTTATGTACCCCCCCCCCAACTTTGTTTCCAAAATTTTCTTATTTTCTTTTGTCTAATACTGAAATTTAAACCTCGGTCATCAACCCCAGAAAAAGACGGGCACTGAAATGAAGGTTGTGAATTACGATTCTTCAGATGACGAGTCCACGAAATTAGCTTCAACGCCGCAAAGTCTTATATCGAAACAACGCAAGCGGCTGCCCATCTACAAGGGACGCAAGCACCTGATCCCGTCTATTCTCTCCCAGCAGGTTTCAATTATAGTTGGTGAGACTGGTTCGGGTAAATCAACACAGATCCCACAGCTTCTGCTTGAATCAGATCCAAAGGCTACTATTGCCGTCACACAGCCTCGACGTGTGGCCGCTATTTCTCTGGCTAACCGTGTAGCTGCCGAAATGGGATCCGCTATTGGGGAAAAAGTGGGTTACCAGGTACGTTTTCAGGCTAAATACTCGCCAGCAACCAGAATCAGGTTTGTTACCGATGGTATGCTGATGCGTGAGCTCATGCTCGATTCAACGCTCAAAAAATTCAACACAATCATTATCGATGAAGCTCACGAGCGCACTGTGGTCACTGATTTACTGCTGGGAATGCTCAAGGGGCTTTTGAAAAACGGATATAAAGGCCGGATCATAGTCATGAGTGCCACGCTTGATGCTGATACGTTTAGGGAGTTTTTCAACAATGCGCCCGTGTTTTACGCTCCAGGCAAGACATTCCCCGTGGACAGGTTTTACCTAAAAGCCCCACTCGATAATATCATTGAAGGGTGTGTAGCAGCAATCACACAGCTAAACCACCGCGAGCCCTCGGGTGACATTTTAGTTTTCCTGCCGGGTCAGGAGGAGATCGAGACGATTGCAGAGAGACTAGCGGCCATTGCGCCCCTACAAGACAAAAAAGCACCCAATATACTCACAGTACCCCTGTATGCGGCACTAAGTGATAAAGCGCAGGAACTGGCCTTCCACGAAACCCCGAAACACCACCGTAAAGTGGTGCTGGCCACAAACATCGCCGAGACGTCGTTGACGATCCCCGGTATCCGATATGTTATTGATTCTGGAATTCGCAAATTAAGGGTCTACCGCACAAAATTAGGGCTCGAGACGTTGCTCTCGGTCGCCGTTTCGCAGGCGTCTGCGGCTCAGAGAATGGGTCGTGCTGGCCGCGAGGCGCCCGGAAAGTGCTTTAGGTTATATACGGAATCAAAATACAGCGAGATGGACCCGTTCACAGGCCCAGAGATTCTGCGAATCGCCGTTTCTAGCCCGGTCTTGATGCTCAAAAATTTGGGGGTCGATGATGTACAGGAATTCGACTGGGTGGAGAAGCCCCAGAAACGGGCAATCAGGAATGCCTTGTTCCAGCTCTTTGCACTCGGAGCACTCGACTCGCATGGCAAAATCACTCCGCTGGGCCGCGAGATGGTGGTTTTGCCCCTGGAACCAAGTCTCGCAGCCGTTCTGGTCAAGGCGAAAACAATGGATGTCGCTGTGCGCGACGCAGTAATCGATATTGTTTCGTGCCTTAGCGTCCAGGACTTGCTGATGACCCCAAGCCCCAATCGTCGCGAGGAGGTTAACGTCGCCAGGGGCGAACAGTTCCCGGCCGCCGCACAGCATGGAGACCTTATTTTTATTAAACAGGTATGGGACTACTACAACACTATTGATACAGTTAGAGAGCAAAAGCAGTGGTGCAAAGACCTGGCTATCAACTACAAGGCGATAAAGTCTGTCAAGCAGGTTCGCTCGCAGCTCCGGGGTTACCTCAAAATCTCTGCTTCCGATAGTGGTGGTATTGGTAGTGACGACAACGACGACGACGACGGCAACGACGGAGATACTGATTTTGATAACATTATTAAATGCTTTTTAGCTGGTTTCAGTACCAATGTCGCTCGGGGAACGGCTGATCGCCGGTACCAGACCCTAACTTCCAAGCAGCCAGTGCTCATACACCCATCGAGCGCATTATTTGCTAAGCGAAGCCCCGCTATAATGTACCTAGAGTACATTTTCACTTCGAAAAACTACGCGCGTATTGTTTCTCCCATTAGTTTGGAATGGCTCCATGAAACCTCGCAAGTTTTCGAATGATGCGGTAAAAGCAAAATCTTAATGGCTCTCGGAGCTCTGACGGCACTGACTTTTGATGCAGGCCCAACGGCTCATGTAATGCAGTCACCACGCCGGGGCGATGTGATCAGTTGAGGGTGAGCATTTATATATATAGATATATATGTATAATTTTTGTTGAAACTAATAATAACAATTAAAAGTAGTTGCAAAAAACTGGGTGTGCACCGAATTGCCGCGTTTTCTCGGTCGCCAATCCTCGAGAACCAGGGGTGCGGCAGATTCGCTTTTCTTTTTTTTTCCCTTGCTTCATGCAGGCGGCGGGGCAATTGTGACGTATAGCCATTCGCCGGTGCTTTTGGGGCCTCGCTTAGTCACTCAGGAACAAAACCCTCTTTTTTGAGATGCCACTTTTTTTGGTGAAAGTGATGATTTTGTAGGTGGCAAACTTTAAAGCTCTACGTACAATTCTCCGGCAGGGACGGGGGACTAGTATCTGCTCCAGTGTTCAGATTCTTTGGACGGTAATGACGCCCATACCCCCACTTTCCAAAACCCATATTTGGGAAAGCGACTGTCTTTTTTTGGCATGACTTGACAAACAAGCGACCCCTAACCTCAAGACATACCCCTACCCTGAAAATCTACTAAAAAGAAATTATTCTCAAGCATGAGCGTGCTGATCGCTAAGACGAGCATAACGCTGTCCCCCGCACCCTAACCCACACACACCAACCACTGCAGCGCACACGCACCTGTCTTGTCATCCCCCCAAAGTACGTCTATTTGCGGTTACACACAAGGATATGCCGTCTAGTACCCAACAGTATACGGTCCCGCTTGTAATGGATAATATGCAGATGGGTAACCCGATTCATATGGCGTCTCAGATGCCCCCCGGGATGAATGTCGCGCCGTATGGGCAGCTCCCGCTCCAGCAAAAGCAGGTGTACGCGATGCACCCACAACAGCAGCAGCCGCAGCCACAGCACCAACAGCAGCAGCAGCAACCGCAGCCATCTCAGCCGCCTCAACAGGGCCAGCAGCCCCAGCAGCCCCAGCAGTCCCAGCAGTCCCAGCAGTCCCAGCAGTCTCAGCAGCAGTCCCAGCAACCACAGCAGCCACAACAGGGCCAGCAGCAGCAGCAGCAGCAGCAGGAGCCCAATGAGTTCGTCAAGCAGCTCGAGCAACTGACGGCAGAAACGTGGGCAGATCTCGGTAAACTCAGTGAGGGTGTGGGGCTTTTCGATAAGGCAATCGCATGCTACGAGATGGCCCTCAAATACAACATGTACTCGGTACCCATACTCTCTGCAGTGGCTGCCTGCTACCGCCAGTGCGATATGTTTCGCAAGGCCATTGAGTGCTACGAGCGGGTGCTGGCATTGGCCCCTGAGAATGGCGATGCCTGGGCCGCGCTAGGCCATTGTTACCTCATGACCGATGAGCTCCCTAAATCTTATACCGCATACCAGCAAGCGCTCTATCATCGTGATCGCAAGGACCCGCGTCTTTGGTACGGCATCGGTATACTTTACGATCGCTATGGCTCGCTCGAGTACGCCGAGGAGGCATTTGCCCAGGTACTTGAGATTGATCCCCAGTTTGACAAGGCTCACGAGGTTTATTTCCGGTTGGGAATAATATACAAGCAACAAGGCCGCCACCAACAGGCCCTAGACTGCTTTCGCTACATTTTGGCGAGTCCCCCCACTCCCTTGACCTCCACCGATGTCTGGTTCCAGATTGGTCATGTTTATGAGCAGCAGCGCGCTTATGACCTTGCTTGTGATGCTTATGAGCGGGTACTGGCAGAGAACCCTCACCATGCAAAGGTCCTCAAGCAGCTTGGGTGGCTCAGCCACGAGCAAAACAACCACGAAACCGCTCTTCTCTATCTTACCCGCTCCCTGGAAGCAGACTCCTCAGACGCCCAGTCCTGGTACCTCCTTGGTCGCTGCTACATGGCCCAGCAAAAATACTCAAAGGCTTACGAGGCTTACCAGCAAGCCGTCTATCGCAATGCCCGTAACCCTACATTCTGGTGCTCTATTGGTGTGTTGTACTATCAAATTAATCAATACCGTGATGCACTCGATGCCTACAGCAGAGCTATCGGTCTGAATCCATACATCTCGGAAGCATGGTATGACCTGGGTACCCTTTATGAGTCTTGTAATGGACAGCTGAGCGATGCTCTGTATGCTTATCAGCGTGCTTCTCGTCTCGACCCCAATAATAAACAGATTCAATCCCGTCTCGAGCTGCTGGAGGCCCAGGTCTCCCAGGGCCAAATGACTGCTTCTGGTCCATTGCCTGCCCCTCAGGGCCCTCAAGGTAAACAACTACAGAGCCACCAGCCCGCGCCTTCTATAACTCCGTTGGCTAGTGGACCTGTTCCGCCTAAAAATGGCTCCAATGGTGCGGTGGCACCGCCGGCTCCTTTACCTCCTCAACAAGGTGGTGCTTCTGGAGTGAACCTCCAACCTAGCTCGATGCCTGATGCTATGCCCTCTATGCCTTCAATGCATATGGCTAATGGTGCCAATAACGGCCCGCCTCAGGGGTTGGCTCCAGTCGGTGGCGTCCACCAAGGCCAGGGTGGTATGCCCATCCCGCTGGCTCAACAAGCACTCGCGGCACAGGGTAACAACCAATTACCTCAAGTCCAGCAGCCGCAACAAGTCAGTCCACCTCAGGGGATGCATCAGTTGCCGCATCCCCCTCAAGGTGTTGATCAGGGAGTACCTCCGCATCAGCAGCAGCAGCAGCAGCAGCACCAAATGCAGCCTATGCACCCTCACCCGGTACAACCGCTGCCGCAAATGCACTCTCAGAACCATACCCCACAGCCTCAGAGTGCGGCAATCATGCCACCTATACAGCCCCAGCCCCGTTCTCAGCCCCACACCCGGTCGAGCACCCCACAGCCTCATAATCAACCACAGTACGCGCAACAGCAGGGGCAGCCGCAATCGCAGCCGCAGCACCGGCAGCTACCTCCGGTTCAGCAGCCCCCGCCCCAGGGCCAAATCACTCCTCAGCCTGCTCACACACAGCCAATGACTCCCGTACAGGGCGAGGACAAAAAGCAGACCCAGAACCTCCCAGAACCTCAGCAGCCGGCTCATCAGCAAAAAGTGGCTCCTGTACAACCACAACAACAGCAGCAACATAATGATGGCGGAGAATCACCCGGCGCACCACCTGCTGGTAATTTTAATGCTCCTCAGCCGGTTCAGCCTCAAGAAACCCCCATCTCGGTGCCCTCTCCTGCCGCTGTTTCAAAAGAAGATGAAAACAGTGATCAGACTCGAGTCAAAGACGAAGACCTCAAACGGCCAGGTGACTTCCAAGAGAGCTCCCCCAAACGTGCAAACATTGAGCCCGAAGAGCGCCAGCAGCGCGACGAGGAGGTGAGAAATGTCACCGAAGACAGTGAATACGATTGAGACACAAAACAGAGTTAATTCGTGTAGTTTTAAAACCTGGTAATCTAATGTAACTTTTTCTAACTTCAAACCAAGACTACAATCTCGAGCCAAAGAGGCACTGGAATCTGAAACTGCCAATATTATAGCTGCTACGCAACATGACGTCACATTTCATCTGATACCATTAAATCACAATCTAATGCAGCCACGGTGTAAATTATACACTTTGCTGGTATTTGCCCTGGTAGCAGCCTTTTACTTGTTGCGAGGCGACTCGCGTCAGAGTAATGTTCCTAAACGGAACCTACTTTTGTCCGATAGTCCGATTATAGCCCCTGATTTGAGACTGGTGAATCAATACCGCACATCGCAGCTCCTGTATATCGATGAAAAGCCGGTCCAAAGCCGAAAAGTACACTACAAGTACACGGGCAGAACCACACCCAGGCTCATACTGGTAGTGGGCCTCAATAGCGATCTTGACCAGTCCACGCTACAAATAATGCTCAAAGACAAGGTGGAGTATGCGGAAAAACACAACTATGGCCTCTTTTGTCGCTATCTCCAGGATACAGCTCCAACGGGTGTGCCTGCATCTGATGCCATGGGGGTCGCCAAACTGGGGCTTGTGCGACAGGTATTTGACGCGTTCCCCAATGCTGAATGGGCATTGAGTATTGATGCCAAATCCACAATCACCAACTTTGAATTTGAAGCCGATAGCGTCATCGCCTCGAAGTTCCTATATGCAAATGCCAAGCGCGGCCAATCGTTTCATGCAGATCAGCCGCACGTTAAAACCTATGAGCATGCAGACCCTCGCAAAGCCAAGCTGGTGCTCTCCTCTAATGAAAAGGGGGTCTCGACTCGCTGGTTTTATGTTCGTAATTCCCTAGAAGCCAAGGCATTGCTGGAGTTTGGGGGCGATCCTTTGAACCAACAATACAGCGAGTTCCACCGTGACCCCGAGAGCCCATCCCTCATGCTGGCACATATGATTGTCTGGCATCCTCGTTTCTTGGCTCAAACGGCTATAATTGATCAGACCCACCTGAGTAGATCGGCTTGGCGGCCCAAAGATTTCCTTTTCTTTGGTGATGTTCGCCAAGGACTAAAAATGAAAGAGCTCAATCATATTTATTAAAAAGTATTGAAACATCTATAGAGTAGCCAGTGGCTGTGGTGGGAGGGGGGAGTGATACCTCTTTATCGTTTAGTTACACACTGTTCAATAGACTGGGGCGCGCTAGGGCGCATATATATATAGCTAAACTAATTCTAGGCAGCTCTTGGCCGCGGCTCTCAACAGAACGCTCGCTCACGGCTGATAAGCATGACCTGACCCCTGATCCACTCACGCCATCCCCGTACCCAACCGCTAAACGTCAACAACAACATTCCCCATCACTTTCTAGGCTTGACCACCACCACCCCCTCCCGCTGCTGACGCGATCCACCTCTACCCTGCGACACCGCGTCATGACATCTCTTGAAAAGACCCCCATCGAGCCCGCTCGTTATGTTGGTTTTGATACCATCACGCGTCAAATCCAAAAGCGTCTTGTGCGCCGTGGGTTCCAGTTCAATTTGATGGTCGTCGGGCAGTCTGGGCTCGGCAAATCGACTCTTGTCAACACCTTGTTTGCGTCCAACCTTCACAGCTCCTCTGGTCGCCGAGGCGCCCATGAACCTATTTCTCGTACCCCTGAGATTGTGACAAAAACAGAAACCATCGTTGAGAATGATGTGCGCCTGCAACTAACGATTATTGATACCCCTGGCTACGGCGATCAGGTCAACAACGATAAATGCTGGGAACCGATTGTAAAGTACATTAAAGACCAGCACTCGCTTTATCTCCGTAAAGAACTCACCGCTCAGCGCGAGCGCAACTTTGCCGATACCCGTGTCCACTGTGTCCTCTACTTTATTCAGCCCACTGGCCACGGCCTCAAACAGATTGATGCCCTGGTACTCAAGAAGCTTTGCGAGGTTGCCAATGTCGTGCCTGTGATTGCCAAGAGCGACGCGTTGACTTTGGAGGAGCGCGATGCGTTTAAACAGCGGCTACGCGAGGATTTCATCGACAAGGGGCTCAAGCTATACCCTGCCGAATCGGATGAGGACGAGGAGCGCGAGTACACTGAAATGGTCCAGTCCATGCTCCCATTTGCTGTTGTTGCCAGTACCGAAACAGAAACCATTGATGCTCAACCGGTCCACGTTCGCCGTACCCGTTACGGAAAAATCATCGTCGAGGACCCTGCACATTGCGAGTTTGCTCACCTCAAGAGCTTCCTTATCTCCACTCATTTACAGGATCTGATTGAGACAACCAGCTACACTCATTATGAATCGTTTAGAAGCCGCCAGTTGTTGGCCCTCAAGGAGAACTCCCAGCCTAAAAAAAAGTAGGTAGAATAATTATTGCTATGAATCATTTGCAATTTAGTGGGTAGAAGTAATTACAGGCTTGGTGAGGGTGGGATGGCATCACTATCCTTTCGATTAGGCCGCAGCTCACGACTTGCGGTTTAACCCCCCACGTGCATTCAGGGATACAGCTAGTCGCTAGCTTCTCTACAGCGGCCAGTGGGGTATCACAGTCAACCACCTGATCATCCGGGCCAGTCTCCATTCTAGCCAGTCTGAATCACCCCCCAACCCACCACTATCCTCTTTGGGAACTGTTGTCCAGCCCACCTACCCCACATTCTTGATGCCTGCATGTGAAAACAATGTTATTTTTCAGCAATTGTTCACTTTGTTTCCGTACATTTTATATAGGTAAATAGGTCATTCAACTAATTCTAAAGCCCACAACCTGTGCGGTAAACTCCTCTTTAGGTCCCCAGTACCTAATTTTTTGCTATACATTATCGCACCTCATCCCACACTGACCAACCCCCACACTCCACATATCAGATGAATACCTATTGCACACTTGTTTACAGTGATGGGTACGTGCCGGGAGCCCTGGTTTTAGGCTCAAGTCTTGCTAAATACGATCCTGAGGTTAATCGAACCGTGCTGGTAACTGATCAAGTGAGCCCTGCAGCTCGTAGAGCCCTTGGCAAGGTCTACGCACAAGTACGGCTCACAGAGCCCATTGCTGCGCCCAGTAGCCCCCAGCTAGACCTTCTAGACCGCCCTGAACTTGCTGCTGCCTGCACAAAGCTCAGAGTCTGGCAACTGACTGACTACAAGCGCATCATCTACCTTGATGCCGATACCCTTCCGCTGGCGAGCCTCCAGCATTTGTTTGATGAGCTGCCTCTAGGAGCAGGCATCGCTGCTTCGCCAGATATCGGCTGGCCCGATATTTTCAACTCTGGAGTTTTTGTAACTGAGCCGTCGCTCGACACTTTTGATAAGCTCGTAGCGCTTGTATCTACTGGCGATTCGTTTGATGGCAGCGACCAGGGTCTCTTGAATACCTATTTCAAAAACTGGTATCGCCTCAAGTTCACCTATAACGTTACTGCCTCTGCTAGTTACCAGTATGCTCCTGCCTATGAGCGGTTCAAAAGCGACATTAAAGTTTTTCACTTTATCGGTAAAGAAAAGCCGTGGAACTCGTCCCGTAATGACGACATGACTCAAAAGTGGCGGTCAGTACGGGTCCCCGACTACACTCCAAGGCCCACGGATTACCCACACGCACCCCCCACTAGCAGTAGTGCCCCCAAAGAGTACGAAACAGCCCAGCCGGTTTATAATGAAAAGAAGCTCGTTGCGCCTACCCCCAACCGCTGGGATCCCGTCCAGTTTGAGCCACCTATATCTTCTGAACCTGAAGCAGCAGGGTTTGACGTGTCTCGCGCAACATCGGAGGATCCTCCTGCCTTTGAGTTTATGAAGCTCGGGGACCCAGTGCACAAGTTTCCATGGGAATCTAAAGCCCCCAAAGCCTCGAGAATTTTCCCTAGAGGCTACGACTGGTAGTTTAATATTTATAAGTGAGAGAGGTAGGGAGAGTGTGTGAGTGAGTATGTGCGTTTATTAAATACAGAAATAAATAGAGATGGTCATGACTTGAAATTGCGTGAGAAAGGTCACTATATCACCATCGTCCCCAAGTAGGCATCGATGGGACTATTTTGAGCCTGTTCAGGTTGGATCCCTGCCTCATGTGCTGAGCTAGCACTACTTTGGGTGGAGGGTAGCGGCGCTAGCGGCGCCAGTAAACTATTAATTGCCTTTCTGGGATCAATAGTGTCTAAATAGTACCCCGATATACTATCGATGGCTTCACTAGGCTGGAGTATATTGGCTTGCTCACCGGGTTCATACTCGGGATCTCGTGCGGTTATAAATGTGAAAATCTCCAGCAAGATTATTGTGAGATCCCCGGCAACCAGCCTGAACTTTGTGGGGGGTGGCACCCCTATAAAACTCGTGATAATGGAGCCATGGAGATAGCCATCAACACCGGTTTCGGGGTTATTACCGAGGCAATGCATTGCTATTGCCACAATCTGGTTTAGCAAGATAAACAGCAGCCCGTTTCGAGTGGATATCTGTCCTGCTCGTGATGTCTGGCCCCCAGACGGCCGGACAATTTCCCAGTGAAAGAAAAAGGAGAGCACGGCCCTGAATAATGTCTCATCAAATGTGTATATGGTGATAATATATGCAATCACCGCTGTATCGAGGCACTGGATGAGCCGGCTTCGTGCTAGCTCTGGCATATTGGTAAGGTTCCAAAGGGTGGTTGATGGGATTATTCTTGCGTGGGGGTTGGGGCAGTATATATATATATATATATATCCAATAAAAAAGGCTTGACAGTGCGCTGTAATACTGCCTTGACTTGCTAAATAGCCTCAATTGGGCCCTCATACCTTCTAGTCACGTCTGCTCGCCAGTCACGTCTATTAGCCATTCATATAGCTGCAAAGCTTAACTACGTATTCTGTATATTATTTATTGATTTAGCAGCAGCAGTCACTTTGGCCACACTGGGGGCACTCGGGCTTATGGGCACACAAGCACTTGCCAATCTCACAAGGGCAAGGAGGCTTGATGCAGCAGGGCTTGAAGCAAGGCTTAGCACAGGGAAGCTGGGGGCACTCGCAATGCTGCTGGCCCTGGCCGCACTGGTTGCAGTGCTGCTCCTGGTGGTGGGGCTTCTCGTGGCAGACACACTGCTGCTGGCCGCACTCGCTGCAATGAGTGGACTGCTTGCTGTTGGCTCCACAGACACAAGCACCCTTGAGGAGATCACAAGGGCAAGGGACGGCCTTGAGAAGGTCGCAGGGACGGGGAAGGGCCTTGAGGATATCGCAGGGGCAGACGCAGGTGTTTTGAGTAGGGCAGCCGCCGCACTCATTGCAGCAGCCACCGCAATCCAGATTCTGCTTCATCTCAAGATTGTTTGCGAGGGGAGCAGCGGCCAACTCAGCAGCCTCAGTCTCGGCAGAAACTGTCACAGCCTTGTCGGTAGACTCGGCGACAGTCTCCTCGGTACTGGCAGCGGCGTCAACCTTTTTAGCATCAAGCTTCTCGGAGCTAGCCTGAGAGAAAATTGAGTTGGAGGCCTCTTGAGTCTGAGCCATCTCGGTGGCAACCTCGCTAGAGACAGGTGCGGCAGAGACAGCAGAGAGCAAAAGCTGGATGAAGACAACAGAGTACTTGAGACCGATCATGTTTGGATATCGAAATCTCAGCCGGTCTTTGCGTTATATATCAAGTCGAGCGGTACGGCCAATATGCCGACGGAAGCAGCGTCGACGAAGTGTCTGCCAAAGGCATCCCACCATCTGTGAAGACACGATGATCTGTGTATTATTTATTTATTGCAGCAGCACATGGCTGCTAAAGAGAATGAAAATACAAAAAAGCTGCGGCTGTGATATCTAAAGATAATCGTTTAGGTGCGAGGGGTAGCAGCCAAATCTCTCCCTCTTTTCGCCAGAGATCTGGTGAATCTGACGGGAATGACACCTGCATGAAGTCACACTATGTGTCACTGAACGCTCATTGTGAGGTCAAACTGTGAAGACATGATGCTTGCACTTTGATCGGTATGTGGGTGCCTTACCAGCTCAGTAACTGGAGTCCCATTAACTTGAGTGCCCCAGTACCTCAAGCTGTAAAAGTATTTCATCACAAAACTACCTAAAGCATCATGTCTGCCGTATCGTACCCATTACACCGCTTTGCAGCATCAAGGAGTCGATCACCGGTATCCCCACCCTCTTGCTTTACCATCACGCGAAGGTACTCCAAAGTTGAGGGCTCAAGTCCAACCCGCTTGTGTGCTTCGACCAGGTGACCAGGGTCTAGAGAGTACCACCAGCGGTGAGCGTCTGGAGAGTGTTCGCGGCACGCGTTGATCACTCCACTATATGTCAATGGCATTGGGGGAGGGATGAATGTAGAGAACTTGGAGGGTTGAGGCTGTGGTGGGGCGACCTGATCTACTTGAATATCGTCTTGTTGTTCCGGAACAAATTTTCCTGGGGGACCACCTGCACCTGCAGGCACCGGCTTTGCCGAGTAGGGATGCGGCAGAGTATCCGCAACCTGCACGGGAACATATGTGAATTTTGCGAGCTCCTGGAGGTCCTTGCTTGTGGGATCAAGCCGCAAGCCTTGCTCGATGTAGGGCGTAGGGTCCTCACCCACTTGGGCAGCAGATACTGCCAATCGATACAAAAGCTTGACGCGCAGGGGCCCCGGGGGGTCCATGGTGAGTGCATCACGAGCATCTATCCTCGCCTTGTCCCAGCTTTGGAGCTGGATATAGGAAGCTGCACGATTGGCTAGAGCTGCTGCGTCTCCCCGATCAGCCTCAAGGGCTTTGGTATAGAGGGTGATAGCCCTGTCAAAGTCTCGCTGGGCGTATGCCTGGTTACCCTCTGCACGTAAAGACATTTACAATTATAAAAGAACGTATTTTTCAGGGATCTCTTGGCGTATAGATATCCCCTTTCTCCTGGGGCTAGGGTTTCCCTATGCTGCTTGGGTCGGGCTATGGGGGGCATACCATGGGGTGTACCAATTAGTTACATGGCGCTTACATCACCCAGCCTCTCCCCATCCTCCCCCGAAAAGTACAAGCTAATTATGAGCCGCCAACCGGATCAGCGGTTGTCGTACTTGAACGATCAGTATGGATATTACCAGAACGAACAGGGCGGTAACACAAATGGGCAGTATCGCGCTCCCCCCAGCCAGTCGCAGTCGCAGTCGCAGTCGCCGTCGCAGTCTCAGTACCAGCAGTACCAGCAGTACCAGCAACAGCAGCAGCAGCAGCAGCAGTACCACCAAAACACGCAGCCTGCCGCTCAAAGCGCGTCGTATGGCTATGGGTACTCGCAGCAGCCCTCTTACCAGCACCACGCGAACTCTCAGCCCGCCGCGTCGCAGTATTATCATCAGCAGCAGCAGGCCCAGCAGCAGGCTCAGCAGCAGGCTCAGCAGCAGCAGCATCACGCGCCTCAGCAGCACCAGCAGCTCCACGCGCCTCACCATGCTGGACAGGCCGCTGGACATGGCAATCCTTATAGCCAGATGCCTCCCCTTCCCGCCGTCCTACAGCAGGAGGAACGCGTCGTGGCAGCGCTACAAAACATGTTTCCCGAGTTTCCCGTGACAACTTTGCGTACCGCGGCGCGTGTTCGTGGTACTTATGAGCAGGCCGCGGAGTGGCTCGCTACAATGAAGCGCCAGGGCATGACGCAGGGCGGTATGATGAAGCAGCCCATGCGCCCCACCATGTCCATTCGTGACAAGTTCCGTCAGCCCGGCCAACAACAACAGCAGCAACAACAACAGCTCCATCATCACCAGCAGATGCCTGCCCAGTCCATGCAACAGCTCTACCACCACCAGCACATCCCGCAGCACATCCAGCCCTACCAGCCCAAAAAGAAACTGGTCAAGAAGGTTGACGAAGACGATTTCAGTGCTTCCGATGACAGTGACTCGGAGGTCGAGTACGATGCTGCAGGCCAGCGCCAGTTTGAGGAGCGTGTCTTGTACTTTTTGAACACTGCGCCCAAGTCGGCCATCATGGACGTCTCAGGCTGTACCGAGGAAATGGTCGATATCCTCACCAAGAAGCGCCCCTACCAGACCTTGGCACAAGCTTCGAAAGTCGATATCCCCTCGAATGTCCAACAATCTGCTGTCCGTCGCCGAGGTGCCCTGAAAAAGAGCGCTGGTTCCAAAATCGTGGACGCGTCTCTCAGCACTCTTCGCGGCTATGAAGCTGTCGACTCGCTCATTCAGGAATGCGCCACTCTCGGTAAGAATGTGAAAGATGGTATCCGACAGTGGGGTATTGATATCACTGGCTCTAATGAGCTCGATCTCGCTGAGATTTCCGCCAACACCTCCTCCACATTTTTCACTGAAAAGCCCGCTTTGCTCTCCGACAACTTTGAACTCAAAAATTACCAGGTTGTGGGTATCAACTGGCTAAGTTTACTCTACACCAAGCGGCTGTCTTGTATTCTCGCCGACGAAATGGGTCTCGGTAAAACTTGTCAGGTCATTTCCTTTTTGGCCCACCTCAAGGAAAAGGGCGAGCGTGGCCCCCATTTGGTTGTTTGCCCCTCTTCAACTCTTGAAAATTGGCTCCGTGAGTTGAACCGCTTTTGCCCCCATTTGGTTATTGAGCCTTATTACGGTAACCAGACTGAACGTACCGAGATGCGCGAAAATATTATGGATAATGGCGTCCACTTTGATGTCATGGTCACCACCTATAACTTGGCCACAGGCGGTAAACAGGATCTCGGCTTCCTCAAGTCCCTCAAGTTCAATGTTTGCGTTTACGATGAGGGCCACTTGCTGAAAAACTCTCAGAGTGAGCGCTATAACAAGCTCATGAAGCTCAAAGCCAACTTCCGCGTGTTGCTGACCGGTACTCCCCTGCAAAATAATCTCCGCGAGCTCGTCTCTTTGCTTTCATTTATTCTTCCCAACCTCTTCGAGCAGAACAAAGACGATCTTCTTGAAGTGTTCAAGTTCAAAGCAAAAACACAAAACCAAGAGAGTAACGAGCGGTCTCAGCTTTTGTCTGAGCAGCGTATTGTCAAGGCCAAGACCATGATGGCCCCCTTTGTCTTGCGTCGCCGTAAAGCCCAGGTCCTCCAGCACTTGCCGGCCAAGTCTCACGAGGTCGTTTACTGCGAGATGCTGGCCCCACAACGCGAGATGTACATTCGCGAGTTTTCTCGCAATCGTAGCAACATCAAGTATGCCAACGAAGAGGTCAAGGCCGACTCGCTCGCCGGAAAGTCCAAGACTCGCAAAGGTCGTCAGGCTACCATTGCACTTGATAATGTTTTGATGAAACTTCGTCAGGTTGCCCTTCATCCGCTCTTGTTTAGAAACTTATACACTGACGAAAAACTACAGAGCATGGCCGGAGACATTATGCAAGAAGACAAGTTCAAGGACTCGAATCGTGGATACATTTTTGAGGACATGCAAGTTATGAACGATTTCGAATTGAACCGTCTCTGCCACACTTACCCAGCCTCGATTGGTCAACATGCTCTCGATGATGAGGAATACATGCGCTCCGGTAAAGTGCAGAAGCTTGCCGAGTTGATTGTGCCCATGAAGGCCCAGGGTGACCGTATTTTGGTATTTTCTCAGTTTACGAAAATGCTTGATGTCATGGAAAAAATTCTCGATAAGATTGGATTCAAGTACCTCCGTCTCGATGGTCAAACTCCCGTCGAGGTTCGCCAGGATATGATTGACAAATATTACGAGGACGAGAGCATCACTGTGTTTTTGCTCAGTACCAAAGCGGGTGGTTTCGGTATCAACTTGGCTTGTGCCAACGTCGTCATTATTTTTGATCTCAGCTTTAACCCCCATGACGATAAGCAGGCCGAAGATCGCGCTCACCGTGTTGGTCAGACCCGTGCTGTCAAGGTTATCAGAATGATCACAAAGGGAACAATCGAAGAGAATATCATGGAACTCGCCAACACTAAACTTGCTTTGGATCGCCATGTCAGTGAAGAGAACGAGGGCGAGGTAGACGGTGAAAGCGAGGCTCTTGTTGCCGATATGGTCCTTGAGGACGACGATGGAGCTCAAGGTGCTACTCCCTCTGAGAGCGTAATGAACTCACCTAACCCTTCTGCTGGTGGTGTCGCTTCGACCCCTGCCCACGCCAATGTGAATATCTCCGAAGATGCTGGTTTTATGGGACCAACTCACGGTATTTTCAACTCTCCAGCTTCTCATCAACAAGTGCCTCCTCCTGCTGCTTCGATGTCTGCTGGTATTGGTGGTCGGCCGATGCCCCCCTCGATGCCCTCTGCTGCTGCTTCACTGATGGCACCGTACATGCCCCCCAGGGGCACGCCTCCACCTCGCCCAATCCGTAAAGCTGGTCGCCCTCCTACCCGTCGTCGCGCTGCTTATGACTCGGACTTGAGTGATGATGATGGTGACATTAGTGACGACTTTAGTGATATGGAGGCTGCCGAGCCAACACAGCCTGTTCGCCGTAGTAGTCGCCGCGCTGCCGCCCATGCCGCTATTCAAAGGACCTCAAAAGATCTCGCGAGTGACGATGAGAGCAACAGTGAAGGTGAGGTTGAGATTGCGCCCACCTCGTTCATGGTGGTGCTGAAATACGAGCCTCAAGGGCAGGCCGATGTCAAAGTGGAGGATACCAAGCCTCCCCAAGCAGATTTGGAATCCCAGCAAGTTGCTGCATCTGAGGTGCAGGAAGTTCCTGAGACTTCCTCTGAAGTACAAGTACCTCAAGTGCAAGAGCATTCTCCAGTCGATTCGATCGCGAGCGAAGACGTTGGAAGCGGTGACTCCCAGGTAGCCGCTCCCCAGGTTCCTACTCAGGTTCCTACTCAGGCTTCCACTCAGGTTCCTACTCAGGCTCCTACTCAGGCTCCTACTCACGATGGCAGCGACGATCCTCTGCAAGATACTTTGCCGACCCCGCTTGCTCAAGCACACCAAGAGCCACCACCGGCCCTCCAGAATGAGGCACCCAAGGTAGAAGGCGAGTTCAAGCAGGAGGGTGGTCCCCAGAACGAAGGCGGCCTCGACTATCAGCAATACCAGGAACCATACCAGTATTCGTTGGAGCAGCCGCTGGAGCAACTAGATCAGTATGAACAGATCGATGAGTCTGCTATTCCCGGTATGGATCAATTCGAGTTTGGTCCTTCCCACTAATACAAGCACCCCTTGATTATTCTCAGAGAAAAAAGAAAAATACTTTATTATAGACAGCTTTATATGTCCTTTGTAATTTATGTCTGAAAAATTCTTAGGGGAAGGGAGGCGGTCAAGTGGATCGAGGGTCTGCACTTGCATCTACTCTGGGTCTGCATCTCCTCTATTCCGCACCTAAACTCTTTAAATTAATATAAAATCCAACAGATATAAGTTCCAACAAATTTAAACTCCAACATAAACTCCAACACTCTACCTGGGTAGGCCTACAAGAGTTACATACAAAGCTTATTGGTGAGGCTTAGATCTGGGCCTACGCTCCCCAATATCGGAAACATCGAGCACGTCGCTGGTGTGTTCTGATCTGGGCTGCGCAACAGGCACCGGGTTGAGGGCAAAGTTCTCGAGGTGTGTTGTGCGTTTGCGAGTGTCAAACAAGGTGATCGAGCGCTCCTGGGCCTTCCATTGGGCCTCAATAGACTTCCAGCCCTCCTCGCTCTCCTTGGCAACATTGGATGCGGGGGTAATGCGGCGGCTAATGGCACCGTCCGTGTAGTAGCGATCGTAGGTGATAAGCGCCAAACCGGCAGACACGGCGGCAACCCACTTGACGTAGGGTGTGAGAGGCTCCTCGGGGCCATAGTGAGTGCTCGCAAAGCGCTTTGCAGCGCCAGCATTGGCGCGTGTAGCGGCCTTTCTCAGTGCAAACATTTAGGACAAAGCTGGTTGGCTAGGGGTGGAGGGGGGTAAGGGGTACACTGAGAAACTCGGTAGGGTACGGGTGTACAGGTAGATAGGTGCTAAGTAATTGACGTGCAAGCAGTGGAGAGTTGACGTTTGTCAACGCACAAGAATTTTATCGAATACAGAGACATATAGGAGACACGAGACAGCTACTAAGTGGTGTAGTCAATCGCTTGATAGAGTGGCATTCCAGTATTTGTTAAATTTATATTTCCTCAATATGCATATTCCTCAATATAATTCATCAACTAGGGATTTACCTGCTTTCCCCACCTACACCTTAACTTACCCTTGTACACACGCTAATTCACTTGCATATTGAATGGCACTGTATGCCTGCGGATCCAATGGATCTGGACAACTTGGACTAGGCAATACCGAGGACCAGTACCGGTTCGTTGAAGTAATGAGTCTACAAAAGCAGCCCTTGGTAGCAGGCGGAGGCAATCACACAGTACTGGTTGCCGACGGCAAGGCATACGTCTCTGGTACACTTGTAAAGACCTCGACAAGCGAGTTTACATCAATAACACACCCAGAAAATAGAGCCTGGCTACATTGTGGCGCCGGGTGGGAGTTTCTAGCCCTGGGTGACGACAAGAGCGTCTATGTCCTTGGTATAGGTAAAAGAGGGGAACTAGGGCTCGGCAGCAGCACTCACAGCGCGGCAAATCTTACAAAGGTATACGAATTCGATGGATCGATAGCCACAATCAGCTGCGGGCCGTCCCATACAGTCGTTACTCTCGAGAATGGTGAGCTTTATGGCTGGGGTTATAATAGGCTTGGAGCGCTTGGATTAAATGAGAAAATCGTACCTAGCCCAAAAAAATTGACTAAAACAGCCTCAATGGCCGTATGTGGGCGCGATTACACTCTGTACCTATCCCAAGGTACTGCCCATGGCTGGGGTAAACGCGTTGCAAATGTAGATGTTGGGCGCGCCAAGCAGGTATACGCTGGGTGGTCGTTTTACGGAATTGGCTTGGATAACGGATTGGTGCGATGGGAGGGCAACAATGCGTTCCAGCAGTTGGCAGCCCCCCAGGGACTCGAAAAAGTATCTGTGGGTAGTGAGCACGGAATTGGTATAATGGACAACAGTGTAGTTACGTGGGGATGGGGGGAACACGGAAACTGCCCGCCCCCGTTCAAATGTAGTGGTGCTGCAGCAGTATACGGGGGTTGCGCAACCTCTTGGGTCTGGATGAGCCACGAGAACAGTTGACGTACATTGGCGCGTGATGCCAGTATACGAGTCTCATCAGCGCCCAGGGCGGTGACTCGGCTGGCTCTCTGCAATATAAACCAACCAGCGGCTGGCTCATTGGACCCGCAATAGAGTATACAAGGATATTTGGGTCTATAGTTCAATCATAATACTCCTACCTAAAATGTATATAGTATACAACAACCGGACTCACACTCACAAAGTATCAGTGGGCTTGCTGCTCTTTTGCCCTCCCACCAGACCCACCCAGACCCCCCACCCAAAGAGGACTTCTAGGATGTTTGGGATTCTTGCTGGAGGCCGTGCTTGCGGCGACTTTGAGCAGATCGATGAAATGCGTTTTGGCCATGTGATCAAGGATGCATCTAAAATTAATTATATGGCGGTTTTTATTCTGCCGGGCGTCGATTTCCCATCAAACGCTGCGGGTAGCGTCTACGTGCAGCTCCCTGGTCAAGACTTTAAAATGATGGGGTTCCTCAGTTCAGAGAAGCAGAGTGCTATATTCAAATTCAACGTCGACCAATTATCTACTGTCGCTACCAACGACGTGGATGAGATGATGCAAGACGAGGACGAGGCAGCAAACACAACCCAATCGGACTTTGACGTCAATGTAGGTATTTCCATTGAACCGATTGAGCAAGCTCAGGAGCAACTAGCCCAGCTCAGGCAAGCACAGGCAGCCGCTCCAAAGGCCCTTGCTGCTGGCCCTGGTTCCCGGGCTACTACTCCTGCTGCTGCACCAAAGACACCAACAGATATCGCTGCTCTGGGCAATGAAATCGTCAAGAATGCGTACAACTACATGTCGAGTTTCACCGATCCACAGGGCAATGTACCCATAAAAGCATTCAACGCCTGGTGGGATAAGTTTATAACCCGATTAAAGAGCGATCCAAATTTCCTGGATCAAGAGCAATAGTTTATATTACTTGATTTAATTTAATTTTTTGAAGGCCGATGGCTGAATGATCAGTACCGATTCACATTACTAGCTTCTAGACTCCTCCATGCTCTTGCCATACTTGATTCTAACAGCAGGAATTGTAGCTGCCGAGTTCATTCCTACAAACGAATGGCAGAAAATCGAAAGAGATGAAAAAGTCCCTGGTGGTATGGAGGTCCGACTCGATATGGAAACCGGCGAACGGTTTGTGCGGCTCCCTCAGGAGCAGCAGCCAGCTGGCATCCCAGAGCAGCAACAAGCTGGCAACTACCAAGTGGCGAGTCTTGCACCCGAGGAAATCAAGATTGCTGATAAACTGGATATGTTTGAAGATCTGGCGCACGATATTGACAGAGGACACGAGATCATGCAGACCTACTTCCCCTCGCTAAATGCCTTGGCAACCAGTAGCGACCCTCGAGCAGATCAAGCGGCAAAAGTCATTCAAGCGGCGTTGCGACACAATCCAAAGGCAATCAAGGCAGTACTGGAGCACGACCCGGCATATCCCACACAGCTAGTGGGTGACCTAAAGCATCTGACGCCCAGAAACCTCGGGATTTTCGGGAGCCTTGTTTCTACTAGTGAGGGGGCCAACGCGTGTTGGACAAGTCTCAGAAATATCCAATCAAATCTAAACGAAATCGACTGGAACGACAAGATTGGCACTCGCCTTGAAACAATTCTCGAGGACCTGAAACACATGAGCTTCGATCTGGGTGGTTGGGTTGACTCGCTTGAAACGGCGGTTACGCAGGTGGCAGACAACAACCAGATGTATCAGCTCAAAATACTGGCCCATTTGATGGAGCTGGAGCCCTTTTCCCCGACACCGGCGTTCATGCACTGGTTGAGCTCTCTGGTCTCGACCTCAACCGGCAGCGATCTCGTGGAGTACGCAAAATCCCTTAGGCACCGTGTGTTTGGGAACAAGCACGCTGAGCGAGTGAAAGCCGAGCTCTGAGTGTATGGATATAGAATATAGTAAATAAATAGTACTCGTAGTCCTGAATAAATCGCGGTATCTTGTCTTATCTGGAAACCGATGCCCGAACCATGTATACCATGCGTCACCGAGCACTTGCATACATGGTTTCTTTAATTTACCCAAAAGGGTAAAATGTAAATACGCGTCGAGGGAGTAAATCATAGGTTAGCGGGCCCTCTGGGTATTAAAAAAAACCGCATAGAATTCCAGAGGGTTTATGGATCTGGTTTATTCTGGTTTTCCAGCCCAAAAACCACTGAAGACAGCCACATTTGACACGCGATACTATTTTTGGCGAGATGCGCATACCCTGCATGAGTCAGCAGCGCTGCGGACTCCTGGTTATAAAAGGAGACCATGGCCCGTTTTCCCAGATATCACACAAAAAAAGGATCAAAATCATGGTTGCTGTTTCCAAGTACTACTTTTCCGCTCTGTCCGTCATTGTTGCCGTTTCTGCCCAGCAGTCCAACAACCCCAACGCCATCTCCTACCCTGGCTACGGTACTACTCTTAACATTGGAGACAATATCGACATCAAGTGGGACGCTGACTCCAGCATCTCCTCTGTCAACTTGGTGTTGATGGGAGGTCAGCAAGACGATCTCAAGGAGATCACCACCATTGCATCTGGCATCCAAAACTCGGGCTCTTATAGCTGGACCATCCCCGAATCTGTTGGCTCCAACTCTGCCTACTCTGTCGCTATTCGGGACTCCGACGACACCTCTTCCGAGAACTACTCTACCTACTTTACCATCTTGGGTGCCGGTAACGTTATCTCCTCTGCCTCTGGTTCTGCCTCTGCCAGTGAGTCTGCCTCTGGTTCTGCCTCTGGTTCTGCATCTGGTTCTGCCTCTGCCAGTGGTTCTGCTTCTGCCAGCGGTTCCGAGTCTGCTGCCTCTGCCAGTGGTTCTGCCTCTGCCAGCGGCTCCGAGTCTGCTGCCAGTGGTTCTGCCTCCGCCAGCGGTTCCAAGTCTGCTGCCTCTGGATCTGCTGCCTCTGGATCTGCCGCCTCTGGATCTGCCGCCTCTGGATCTGCTGCCTCTGGATCTGCTGCCTCGGGATCTGCTGCCTCTGGATCTGCCGCCTCTGGATCTGCTGCCTCTGGATCTGCCGCCTCTGGATCTGCCGCCTCTGGATCTGCCGCCTCTGGATCTGCCGCCTCTGGCTCTCACGCCAAGTCCGCTGGTGCCGAGTCCGGTGCCGCCTCTAGCTCCCCTGATCCTTCCAACGCCGGTGCTATCAACACTGGCGCTTCAATGCTCGTCGCTGCCGTCTTTGCTGCTTTGGCTTGAAGTTAATTTATTGTACAGCACCTTAATATATAGCATTTAGCATATAGTATATCTTTGAAAGTTCCCTTGTTGTGCAAATGCAATAATGCGAATAAATAATTTCTCTACTCTACTTAAACCATCACGAGCCTTTTAATTGCTGCTTCCAGGTCAGCGGTGTCTCCTCCAGAGAGTGCTTGGAGTTGGGCCAGTGCACGCTGATGGTACTCGTAAACACACGAGCGGGTGTACTCGAGGCTTTTGGTGGATTCCAAGAGTTTCAGGGCCCGCAGCTTGATATCCCGGTCACTGGTGCGCAGCTTCAGAATAGCCTCGAGTTCTTGTGGGGTAGAGGTGGTTGCGAGGTGATGAATCACCGGGAACGAGTACTTGCCCTCTGTGAGATCCTCACAGAATCCCTTTGTTTCAGCGTACTCTTTTGACACGAGGTTGAGGAGATCGTCTTGGATCTGGTACAGGATCCCAATGGTATTGGCCAGCTCGACCAGCGGCTCTACCAGCGGCTCTACCAGGGGCGACTCGGTACCCCCCATGAGCAAAACAGCCATTCTCAGCAGCCCTCCGGTTTTGTCTCTAACCATATCAATGTATTGATGTTGGCTGGGGTTCACATGCATATCTCGCCAGTAGATATCGAGCCCCTGCCCCTTGTGAAGACTAAGGATCTCTTGGATGAATATCTGGTGGTGCTGGGGCGCCAATTGTTGCATTGCACGGAAAACAATGTAATGCGAGCAGTTGATTGTGAGGGCGGCGCCGTAAATAGTGTGCGCGGCAGGAGCGCCTCGCCTTGTGGTAGCGCCGTCCTCGACATCATCAATGAGCATCGAGGCGGTGTGAAGGGTGCGGATACACTCGCGCACGGGCGCCGTTTCGTGTTCCGGGACCCCCAAAATTTTGGCAAACGCATTAATCAACACGTCGCGCACATTTTTCCCCGGTTTCTGCTCCAGGAAATACTGGTACGGGGCCAGAACATGCTGCATATTACAAAAACGAAACCTGCTTACCAGTCAAGAGGGGATACGTGTTTTCGGCAAAGAAAATGACGTGGCCTGCAGCAGCTCCCAAAACAATATTCAAAATGTTGCGGGAACCCAAAAAGCTCACCTGAAGGAGCTGGACCCAGAAAAGGTACGACGCAGGCATGTCCACGAAAAACACCGCAAACCGGTGGTCTGGGTTCTTGCGAGACCAGATGTACGATAGCGCGCCTATTAGCGCCGGCCCGGGGAACACTATTCCTGTGAGGCTTGCCATTACGAGCAACATCACCGAGAGGACGCCTATTGACGAGAGGTACCCGGCAGTGGTGAGGTAGACATTCTCTTCTAGAGTGCGCGATAGAGTGAGCACAGTGTTTAGCTGCATCATCAGCGACCAGTCCAGTGGCCCCTGGTACAAGAGAGAGGTGACGATGCGCCATGGCTCGGTCACGACTTTAGATGGCAGCCACGCGAATGACTGTGAGTTCGTGCTTGAGCCGTCCATCAGCCCAAGAACAATTATCCCTGCAAGTAGGTACCTGGTGACTGGGGGTACGCCATTGACTAGCTCATTGATACGGTTCATAGCAGTTGGCGGGGAGGTGCTAGATGGGAATAAGTACCTTTAGGGCCAAGGTATGCCATCATGGTAGCTGAGCTGAGGTAAGGGAGAGCTAGGCGAGGG
>JAKTWO010000058.1:0-48385 GCA_030582055.1 Wickerhamiella lipophila | reverse complement strand
TTAACGCGTTTGTAGCCTCTTTGGCAGAGCGACCGCGCGCCTCTGCATCTTCAATATTAATTCCAGTGGGAATCACGAGGGGGGGGTCAGGTTGGACCCGGCTAAGGGTAGGACGATGGAATCGGTTGGTCCCCGTGTCGGTCCAGGGTTGGTCTCGGGGTCCCATTGTAAGTTAGTAGCCAACCTTACCAGAAAGATATATAGAGAGCAGTGCACTTAGCCAAAGTCATGTGGACAAAGACAAACCAAGATAAAAATATGGCTATGGTGGCATTTACATGCTTTTGTTTTTTATTTTGCGTTTGTTTAGTGGCAATGCTACCCGAGGGCTTGTGAGAGAGGCTTCTCAGGTCAACTTCAAGTATTCAGATCCCCATATCATCTCCAGTAGCGTGATCTCCAGTAGTGTACTGCTGTTGCCGCTTCCAGTAGTAGGTTAGTTCCGCCCCCCTTAACCCCCCTGTACTAACATTTGAACAGTATTTACCAAAAACCAATCAGTTTATGCATCGAATACCCAAACCAATACTGGGTTCAAGGCTTTCGGACTTTAATAGAGTCTTTGGCATTCCCAGTAATGGTCAGAGCCCGTTACTCCTCAAATCACGGGCCAAACAGCGCTACAAACACCCAACACAGAGTGATCTCGAGCTTCTAACTGTTGTTTCAGGTGTTTATAAAACCAAAAACAGCGCTGCAATCGATTTGTTGCTTCAAAGACGGCCCAATTTCGCTCACGATGAGTTTCGTCACAAGCACATGCAGCAGATCATGACCGCCCACAGTGTGTCTGAAGCGCAGCTCAAGGCATGGACCGCCTGTTTCTTGGCCCCTGATGTGAACCAAGCGCTCGAGGCAATGGCAGGCCAAGAGGAGTGGCCGGCGTTTTTGTTGATGCATGCTTTGAACCGGCCTGTCCAAACCAGGGGGGCGGCACACAAGCTCTTGATCCTTTATCAAAACCATCTGAGCCTAGTACCTCCCCAATACCAACTAGAGCTGTGCTGGCTTGCCATTGAGATAGCGCAGCGGCGGCTGATTGAGTACTTGGAACCCGTGGTGCGGCTATTTATGAAGCTTTGCGATGCCTCCGTCTTGAATTCCGCATCGATTAATGAACTTTTGTGGAAACTCGCGCGTTATGGAACGCTCTGGGGCGCAAACGACCTACAAGTTATCAAAGCCGCTCAGCACCGGCTAGTCACTACACTGGGGGTGGACAAATTGGACACAAAGGGGTACGTCGCTCTGGCTTATGTAGCGCATTTCGAATCAAAGACTCTGGCGCTCGATATCTTGGCTGGAGCACCCGCACCCCAGGACGAGGACCCGGCCAGCATCGCATATACCCATGGTAAAACCCTAATACGACTCCGATGCTCTAACTCTTTTGAAGATGGCCTGATTATCCTTAATTCTGTTAGCAAACCAGACCGCAAACCGATAGTCTGGGAAGCATTCTTGCAGGGACTCATATCTACTGGTCAGTTTGATAACGATGACGACATGCTGCTAAAGCTATGGAAGTACTGGAAAACTAATAGTGTGCGGCCCTCATCACAAATGACATGCCTTGTTGTGCGGAAACTTCGGAGCTTTCATTTCCGCCAGGAAATCCTGGACGAATTCCTCGCGTTTCCAAACATCAGACTGAGCAACCCGCTGATTTCCAGCATGCTCTCGCCGGTAGATACGCACGATGAGTACTTGCTACTCAAAAGTTTTGTTGCCTCGCTCGAGAAGCTGGCCCTGCCCCCTGATGCTCAGGAAGCGTTATTGTATTCACAAAGTCGCTGGGAGCCTGAGTCGTGCTGGGAAACTTATAATAATATACCTGGCGATAAATCGTGCGATGCAGTGGCATTTATATGTCAAGCTGCCCATAGAGCGGGCATGTGGGGCGATACATGGGCCACCCAGTTGGCATACATTGAGTTCAAGCGGTGGGTTCAGCAGGATCCCGAAGACCATCTCAAGTCGTATCCCAATGAGATGCTTGTACATTCATTTATTGTCATGCTCGGTAAAGCCGAATATCAGCAAGAGCTCGACCAGGTCCTTACCTGGCTCAAGACCATCGGATTCACACCCACAAAACGTATCCTTTGCGCACTAATCGTACATTCGCAATATGGGGAAACACTCCAGAAGCTTGCTTCGAAATCTGATCTATGGCCAACAGAACAAGAAGTGGATATTTATCGACTTGGTGGCTAGATGCAGCTACCATGCATAAGCGATATGCGCCACGCGATACGCCACAGGTGATCACACAGAGATGAAGAAGAAAAAAAAATTATTACGCAATCCATCCTGAAAAAGTACATTTCCTCCTCTAGTCTTATTTCACAATGGCGAAGATCAATGTTTCCGGCAGAACATGGAAAATCACTCATAAACCCATTGCGCCTGCTACGTCCAGTGCCTGGGAGAAAAGACAAGCCGAGAAAGAAAAGCTAAAGGCCCTCAAGCAAAAAGAGCAGGAGCTCAAAGAGGAGAAACAGGCTGAAAAAGATGCCCACAAGCTGAAGCTCAAGGAGAAGAAAGAGCGGAAAGAAGAAAAGGAACGGTTCGACCGCATGGCCGAGAAAATGCACAAAAAGCGTGTTGAGCGTCTCCGGCGCCGCGAGAAGCGTAATAAGATGCTCAAAGAGCGCTAATTATTTATTACAGTATACATTTTATATGCTAGGTTTTAGACACCAACACATTGTACATGTACCCTCAACATCGACGATACCGTCAAAGAAAGCGTTTTTTGATGGCTCAGCACAGGCTCCCTAAACTTTATGGAGCTGCCTGAGAACTCTTTTCGCAAACGCATTCGACGAATTCCAATTTTCTATAATAAAGTCTAAGCCCTGTGAACCGCGATGCCAAGTGTGCTAGCTTATTACAACGCACAACTGGTCACTTGTGTTTGGTCGTTGGGGCCACCCTTTTTTATAATCATCTTCACGCATCAATATAAATATTTAAACACTAGCAATTGGTTGCTTTAGACCTACAGGGGCACCGGGCGAATTTCCATGGAGCCCCACTTGTCGAGCGGGGCTTCCTATTTTTTTATTAATCTATAGGCTCGAGGCATATAAAAAGAGAAAAAAAAAATCTTGGCATTAAAAACAAACATTAGGCAGAAATCTCGCACAGAGCATATATCTATAAACCAATAATTAAGCTGATGCACACCTCCTGATATCCGTGAAAATCAACACCCCTTCAAAACCAAATGAAACAAAACAAGGTTTTAGGTATCCCTCTCCCTTCCCCAAAGCGGAATTCTAATCCCAGACAAACTGACACATTCCTCGCGAGATACTAAGGAGACTTTTCGGTATAGCTGAAAAGACCAATCCCAAATTTCCAAATGTATAGAATACACACATCGGGTACTTTTTTGATCGTTTGAACTGACAGATGGCCGTTTCCTAGGAGATATATTACATGCCCTAACCTAAGGTAACGAGGTGCTGGGGGCACACTTTTAAGGCAAGTTAGGCAAGTTTATCGAGAAACTGAGGAAGATTATAGCTTGAAACTAGTCCATCGGAGTAATTCATAGTTCTCGAGAGCTAAACACGCGTGAGAATGGCAGCTTAACCGCATTTTACTCAGGTGGGGCTATGGGATATGCGTACATAGACTCCTGCACGATGTGCATCTCAGGTAGTTGGAATTTACTAAACAAGCGGATGACCACTAGGGGAAAGGAAGCCGCGGCCCTGGTAGAGGGACAATCGAGATAAAAAAGGGCAAATTTAGCTGAAATGGCTCTACAGAGTCTAAATAAAAACCAAGTTCATCGCATGCTCCGGTCCACTGGAGTCTTTGATTTACAAATACATGTATGATCGTGTTTGCAGGGGATCTCCCATAGGCGCAGCTGTGTCAGCAACCCGTACCCACATCTTGACTTTGTACATAAGGCATGGGGGCGCCCGTGAGGGGGTTTCCAAGTACTCACCCCGTCGGCGAATTTCTTACTCTTAGGGCTCTCATTCTTTCTTATTGTTCCTATCTTTTATCAATATGCCTTCTATTTTGAATATGTGCGCTCTCGCTCTTTTGGGCGGTGCTTTTGCCCAGGACCACCACAACCACAAGCGTGAGCCCGGTGTGGTTGAGGTTACTGTCCACAACACCGTTTGGGTCACTGCCGGCCATGACGGTGCTAAGAAGCAGGCTGTCGAGACCCCCGTCGTCGTCAAGGAGACTTCTGCCGCTCCCCCTGCCGTCACCTCTGTCGGTTCCAACTCTGGCTCCAACTCTGGTTCCAACTCTGGTTCCAACTCTGGCTCCAACTCTGGTTCCAACTCTGGTTCCAACTCTGGCTCCAGCACCACCCCCGAAGAGGGTAGCGGTTCCGCTGGTGCCCTTGGTATCACTTACTCTCCCTACAACAGCGACGGTACCTGCAAGTCTGCCGAGGCTGTCAAGGCTGAGGTTGCCCAGCTCTCTGGCTTCAAGGTGATCCGTCTTTACGGTACCGACTGCTCCCAGGTCGAGAACACTGCCGCCGCTCTCGGTGACCACCAGCAGTTGTTCCTCGGTGTTTTCGACATCAGCGACGTTGCTGGCCAGTGCAAGTCCATTGCCAGTTCCCTGAACAATGACTTCTCCAAGGTCCACACCATCTCTATCGGTAACGAGCTCGTTAATGCTGGTCAGGCCTCTGTTGAGCAGGTCAAGCAGTACGTTGACACCGGTCGCTCCACCCTTAGAGGTCTCGGTTACAACGGCCCCGTCACCACTGTCGACACCTTTATCGCTACCATCAACAACCCTGGTCTCTGCGATGTCGGTGACTATGTTAGCTGCAACGCTCACGCTTTCTTTGACGGTAACGTCGATGCTGAGGGTGCTGGTGAGTGGCTCGTTGGCAACATCCAGCGTGTTTCCGCCGCTTGCGGTGGCAAAAAGACTCTTATCACCGAGTCTGGCTGGCCCTCTGTCGGTGAGACCAATGGCAAGGCCGTCTGCGGTGCTTCCCAGCAAAAGGCTGCCATTGACTCTATTAAGAAGGCCGCCGGTGACGACACCTTTTTGTTCACTGCTTTCAACGACTACTGGAAGGCCCCCGGTCCTTTCGCCGCTGAGCAGTACTGGGGTATCTACTCTAGCTGATTTATACCCAATATAGTAATTAATGTATCTTAAACGAGCGAGGCTTGCATGGGGAGTTTTGAGCTCCGATGTATGATTGCGGTTTTGTTTCTCTTGACCTCATCCCCTCTCCCCCTTTGTCATGCTCACTGTACCATACAGTACGCAGTGGATACTGCCATACATCTCCGTCGGCGTCTTTATCATCATTGCCTCGGCAGTGGGATTGGGGCCGTTCTCTGGGTACCTTTCGCCCCCCATGTACGGCGATTTCGAGGCCCAGAGGCATTGGCTCGAGATCACCACCGCCCTTTCGACCAATCAGTGGTATTTTTACGACTTGGAGTGGTGGGGGCTCGATTACCCGCCGCTCACTGCCTACCACTCGTATATCCTCGGCAAACTGGGCCTCTTTTTGGAGCCTAAATGGTTTGAGCTCGATACCAGCCGCGGTGCAGGCTCGCGGTGCTCCTCGGCTAGCTGCACTAGTCTCAAGGCATATATGCGGTTTACAGTAATATTGAGCCAGTTGCTGCTCTATGTTCCCTTTGTGTACCAGTATGCAAAGCAAAGGGCCTTCAGACGCCAGATTCCTTGCCAAATGTGGGTCGAGGATTTTCTCAATTTCCTTTTGGCTCCCAGCTTGCTCATTATTGATAACGGGCATTTCCAGTACAATTCAGTGATGCTGGGCCTCTTTGTTGCCTGTCTTGTGTACAAGAATACCCCCCTCAAGTCCGCTGCATACTTTACTTGTGCACTGTTATTCAAGCAAATGGCACTGTTTTGGGCGCCAGTGGTTTTCTTTTATATCCTCGGTAGGAATCCCATTTACACCCGCAAGGGGTTCCGGCAGGTTGTGCTGGTGGGCATCACTGTGCTGGGGGTTTTGGCTGCCGCCTTGATGCCTTGGATCGCGAGCCCACAGCAGCTATTACAGATTGTTCACCGCGTTTTCCCCTTTGCACGGGGCTTATGGGAAGACAAGGTGGCTAACTTCTGGTGCGTCACCAATACCCTCTTCAAATACAAGGACCGGTTCGATGCCAGTGAGCTACAGAAAATGGCCACCAGTGCCACCCTCGTGTCGATTGTTCCCAGCTGTTTTGCCGCTTACTTTTGCGGATCCTCGAGCAAATTGGCTATTGCCTTTGCATGCTGCTCATGGGCATTCTATTTATTCGGGTTCCAGGTCCACGAGAAGAGCGTCCTGGTGCCCTTGATCCCCACCTCGCTGCTGATGTTTGAGGGTAATCCGGAATGGTCTGCAATGGTACAGTGGATCAATAATATTGCATACTTTTCAATGTGGCCACTACTGCGTCGTGAGGGACTTTATCTCCAGTACTTTGTGCTGCTGTTGCTCTGGAACTACCGACTCAAAATACCAAGCAGGTGGCTCAACAAGTTGGTGGTTGTGGGTTCTTATGGAGGTGTTTTGGTTTTATGGGTTGCCGAGCTTTTCGAGTTGGTGCCACTGGCCAAGGGTTACCCCGACTTGTGGACACTCCTCAATTGTACCTTGAGTTTTGGGTGCTTTAGTTATGTGTTTATATGGCTCAATGTGCAGCTGTATAGCACGACCGAGAGCCAGAGAGGGGTCTGAATAAAAAATACCGACATATATGGCTATGGCTCTGAATTTTTCACCCCCTTTGATTTGACCAGTACCGGTTTACACCCCCAATATGGCCCCGACAGGGGTCGAGCGCACAAGGGCCCATCCACTAGCTGCACCACCACCCACACACAATAGTATTCCCACACGACATTTAGTTTATTATAAAATACATATAAATCCATTCGGTCACGCCACTTGATGCTAAAATAGCCTCCTATTATCATGGAAGGTAACATTTCTAATGCATCCTAATAAGAATTTCTGTGCGTATCGCTTATGCAATGTTACGGTGGGCTCATCATGTACTCATGTACATGCGCATGCCACCCCCCACTACCCGAGATTTTGACGAAGCTGATCCCCCACCTACTCTGGTTAATTAATTTCTGATAAAATTTATAGCAGCTATAGCTAACCTGGTATGTATTAAGAAATTTAGGAAATTAGAGGCATTAGAGTACCGCTTAGAAAGGGCTGGAGCAGCCACAGTGGGGCAACAAGCTGTTGATGAGGGCCTTGATGTTGGTCAAGACACCCCAGACGATAAGCTTAAAGACGAGGACATCCTCGCAGATCTTCTCAATGCACTTGATGAAGAGAGCGGGGATCTCCAAAATGATCTGCCAGATAGCGGATTTGATGGCAATCTTGACGTGGATAGAGTAGGACAAGATACAGAGGACAAACTGGATAAGGGAGTTGAAAAGACGGATGAAGCAGTTAGCGAGAGTGAAGCAGAGAGTGATCTTGACGCAAGCCCAGTTGATCTTGAAGATGCTGGCAACGAGGTCCTTGATGAGCTTGTGAACGTTGATGAGCAAGTTGTGGATACCCTCATCAAAGGCACAGCCGCAAGCCTGCTTCTCCTTGATGGCAGTGATGAGATCGCCCACAGAGACAATGATCTTACCGACATCGTTCTGGATCTGGTTGGAGAGACCGTCAATGTCACCGCACTGCTTATCACCCCAGCTACGGGCCTCGAGGTCGCGGTCAAAGACAGAGACGAACTCATCATCAGGGTTGATGCTAGTGAGGCTAGGCTCGTTGGCCACAGCAGAAGGAGCGGCAACGGCCATAGAGAGGAGAGAGAGGGAGAGGATAGAGAAGAGTTTCTTGAAAGCAGCCATTGGTGAGAGAGATGATACAACAGGTGGAATCAATGCCTCTTATATACCTCTTGGATGCGCGCGATATTAATGTTTGTATAAACTGGCCTGTGCTCGGTCACTCTTTCCTGCATAGCGTAACGTGCATATACTCATTTACAGATGAGGGATACCTATTCGCTCTAAACAGCGTACGAGAGACTTTTGGGCAGGTAAACCTATAATCTCGCAAGATAGAGTGCTTATTATTACTCTCTCTTTTGTACACTTCAACACCTCCCAATCCTCTCTACCCGTAGTAGTTTGTCCCCGAGGATCAGGTCATGGTGCATATGCATGCACAATACTTAAAACAAGGTCGCTTGTTTCAGAAAATTCTCCACAGCAACAGGGCAGCTGTGTTGATTTTTTTGCAGTTGTCAAGCCATTGTGGGTGCTAAATCGAGCAGCTAGATGTCTAGGCAACATGAAGTAACATGTGCGATGGTATGGGCACGTCACCCAGTATGCTAATGGGTGTACAGCTAGTTTGTATACATATCAAGCATCCATCAAAGTCGTAACTAAAAAGCCTCAATGGGTTCCCAAAATAGTACTCGAATGGTATCTTGGCGGTGACCCTTAGCTAAGAACTTTCATCTATTCTCAAGATGCCCATCAATCAAGTCAACTCATGGGATGAGAGAAATCTGAATTGCAGGTACAGCTCTGAAATATCACTCCCAAATAAACGCTAGATCTATCAATACACTATACTAGAACGCCCCACACCACAGTCTAGATCGTACTCCACACCAACATGCAAGCATAATCTGTTCATTTCGCATGTATGTGGGGGCGTGGAAGGTGCATTGCATGTAGCAGGAGCGCTTACCGAATAAGGATAGACATTGCAGTGGACTCATGTACAGTTACGCTAAGCGTGGTGATTGATCATCGGTGAGCTTGGATGGATCACAGAGTGGTCGTCCACTGGCTGGGTCCAGAGCATATAATTTCAATGGTAGCTAGCGTAGAATCTATAGTAGGACCCCAACCAATATATATAATTGCTCAATGAGCTGGCCTCGTTGCCACTTAATTAGGAATTTGAAAAAAAAAATATTGCTTCATTCGTTACCTTGGAAAGGCATCTAGATGCAGGTGCGATGCAGATATACAGGGCCCTAGTCGTGCATAATTCAAGATGCTGCTACTTTGTGGCTTGAGCAAAAGTGCTGTTCTCATGTATGAGTACTGTATCGGAGAGTCCTACTGTACCAGAGAGTCCCCTATATTCAACCTAGAAGGTACCCGAGTAGATGTGTATCTGTGTGTGCAATAATATATAATTTGAGTGGAAATTACTCAGGTAAATACTAAGAATAGAGTGTGGAGGTGACGCTAGCAGTATACATGTAAATGACCAAGTGAGCAGCGGCCCCTCTGTCTTCACGGAACATGATTGCTGGATTCGCAGTGCAGGTGTATCCAACATATTGGACGCATACCAAGGGTCCGTACATATTTCATGCTGCTGCATTGCCTATAGTCTGCATAAATGCTAGCCATGGGTTAGGGTCGACGAGCGATTTGGCGGAGCTTTTCAGTGCTCATTCGAGGGTTGACATCAACCAAAACCTGATAATATGTGTAAAATTGGCTCCTATTGGGCTCCAATATTATGAGTATTCCAGCAGGATGGATTCGAGAGTCTATCTCAACCCCCCACTTGCCTATGGCCTCCAACTCGCTCCAAGACCTGTGCGTGCATTGTGGTGGGTAGTCGAATGCCCCCCCACTAACATCAATTTAACGCCGCATTTGACGTAAATTAAGTTTCTGTGAGGTTCTAGTACCTTTAGTTTAATATATTGAGTTGAAAATTGTCCTTAAAACTTGAATTTATAGCGCAACCTTTGGGGTACGCAGGATCTCGATACCTCCAGAGAGATCGTGATCACCGGGGGCGAGCTAGTCTTTGCGATCAAATACGGCTCCACGTGGTTGCGGGCGGGCGAGAATCAATCTCTCGCTGGAGATCTATCGTGGATTCACCTTATCGAGAGTTTGGCTATCTTCATTCGAATTCTGAATATTTGTTTACCATTTCGCTAGTCAAAATGCACAGGAAAAGTTCTATTATGAGGGGGCCTATCTTATTCCCTAGTTACCTTTAACTCCACCTATAACCATTAATACCTATTGGGGCAAAAAACATAAGTACCACCCCTGGCGTATATGAAACACTATTTATCAACCCTTGACATAGCACTCCCGGCCGAGAGTCGGGAATAGGCTCGATTATATAATTTAAAGCATGCCAGCTGCGTAGCTTGTGTTTGCTCCAAAACCGCCACATTTAGTATAGTCGGTAGCAATAAAGGCTTGGATAGCTGACTAGTGGCGCTAGTTTTATAGCCCAGCAATAAATAATCTATAACGTTTCGGGGGCAGTGGACAAATAGTCTGTCAACGCAACCTAGCGATAAGCGGTCGAGATCGAGGGCACTAGAGTCTATTTTTCGACATAAACGTAGGCTTTGATGACCCACGTGGAGTATATAAAGTGTTATCTTTGAAGCGAGACTGAGAAACCGCAACGCGCGGAGCAAAAAATAATTAGCGGGATATAAATATATGCGATGATAGCTGCATTTCCTTGAAATTAGAACAATAAAGAAGCTCACCTCACTGGCCGGGCTTAGAGAACCCGCGAGGCATTCGACAGGAAGCTAGCTAAAGAGGATCCTGAGGCCCATGAGCTCTGGAGGAGATATGGAGAAGCAGGTGCTCGACAGTGCCCACAAGGCTAGATATGCCTCTCATATGCACCAACTGACATGTATGAAACAATTCCATTGCTACTCTAGACTTGCCAGATCACCGAGTTTACAAATGTCAGAATGCGTACTTTGTTTCGCCACAGCGCAGGCACAGATCTCTGACGAGCAAGTAATTGAAATATAATTTGCATAGACCGCAAGATAACTCAACAATTGGATCAAATCAGAGGCCATCGCGCTGCAAGGAACCACTTTAGATTGACGCACATGTCTAAATAGCCTCCCTATGCCTTGGGTATCTGCGGCCCTCTCTCCAACAAGTAATAAAAACAATAGATCTAAGTGTATATATCAACAGGGACTTTAGGATCATGGCTGTTATACTCTGGCCTCCTGCGTTTGTATGTAGGGGTGCTTATATACTTGTGTGTCAAACCAACGGTCTGGAACCGCAAAGAATCATATTAAATCTGGTCAAGGTTCACGCCAAGAGCTTCTTTTTTTATGCTACAAGTTTTGTGGCCGAATTTTAGACAGGCAAGGTTGGCCCCAAGTCACGAGGGGATCTATTTGTCAAGCTAAAAATATACCAGAAGAGAATTAGGACCGCTATAAAAAGCCACGAGATAGATGAGAGCTTGTCAAAAAGAGCACAAAAAGGATGATAAGTATAGTTGTAGAGCCTAACCGGTACACACATGCAGCCTGGATAGTGTCGTCGAAGAGCCTGTTTCAGCAATAGAACGGCTTGAAACATTGATAATCATTGCTCAACCCCTCCCGAGGTATCGTCGGGTGAGCTGCGTATGCACATGCACATGCACACAGGAGTACCGGTGTACGTCACAGACAGCCAGGGGGTTTGACTATAAAAGGGACCCCCCTCCCCTCCCCGTCGTGCATTCACCCCAATGCAGTACTCCACCTTCTTCCTTCTCGCCGCCTCTGCAGTAGCTCAAAGCTCTGCCGCCGCCTCTGGCTCTGAAGCCTCTGGCAACGCTGCCGGTGTTGTCAATGTTCCCGGTGTCCTCGCCGCCATTGCTGCTTTGCTTTAAGCAATTCGGATATTCAAAAGTTTTTTTATAGGATTCTGTAGCAATCTTTGACGGTTAGGACCATATTATGCTTGTCATTGAATGCTGTTGCTTTGTCACCCTGCAGCTCTTTAGGCGAAAAGAAGCGCAGGTACACAAACTCGAGACAACCCTTGAGGGCACTAGTGTGTACCCTGTGGTGGCTCCCAAGACGCAGCAATTGTGCATATATTGCTATTTAGCTTGTGAATAAGTTCAATATCCGGGGCCATGGGTATCCATCCCCAACTCACGCGAGCACCATCTGCAGGCTCAGCTCGCTTGTTGGTCAAGATGTTCAGATCTACAGAGTGCATGAATCAGCAAGTGACCGATACTTGAGCGAAAAAGGATATACATGTGCTTGTATTACACCTCTACTGCTGGGTTCTGATTGGCGCGGTGCCGCTCTGTTTTATCCAAGAGACACACGCCCACAGCTCGGGGCCACTTGTAAAAGATGCATTCCTGATAAACGCACTTGGAAAGTTTCACCACAAAGTCTCCATCGAGGAAGAGAATAAAACTCTCTAGCCTAGTTTCATATTGGGTAACATAAATAATTAAAATACTTTATTAGATAAACACACGACTGTCTGCTTTCTCTGACCGCGCTCTAAACTTTTCAAGTCGGAGATTCTTCTCTTTGAGAGCATCGAGTTCACGGTGTAACTGCTTGACTGTCAGATCGGTATCAAATCCTTTGCCTCGCAGTTCGTCAAGTTCCTCCATCAGTTCTCTGTTGCGTTGATCAGCAACACTCAGACGGTCCTCGTAGTTTTTGGTCCGGGTATCATTGAGGTCGGCCTTGGCTCTAAGCTCATCCAGCTCGTGCTTTGTACTGCTCAGGTCGCGACGGGTATGTTTAAGGTTCTCCTCAAGCTCCTTTTTACGCGACTCGAGGGGATCAGAGTCGGACCACTTGTATTGAGCACGCTTCTCAAGCTTGAGCTTAGCAGCCAGTAGCACATCGCGTTCACCAGTGACCTCATTGAGCGACTCAATCAGCTCGCTGATCTTTTGCTGAGCTTCCTTGCGAGTATTATTGGACTCCATTAGAATATGCTGCTGGTAATCACCTTTGAGGGAATCCAGCTCACGACGCAACCGACGAATGGTATCATTCTTGAGTACGAGCTCCCTGTCTTTATCCTCAACCTGATTTTGCTGCTTGGCTCTGAGATCCTCAATCTCCTCTTCAAGTGCTTTTTCAGACAATTGCAGGTTGCGCATAATCACTTCTGCTTGCTGGGTTTTGGCTTGGTAGTCATTGGCACGCTGGCGATAGATTTCGGCATTTTCGACTTCCTCTTTGAGACTATCATGGAGTTGGGCAATCTTTTCAGTCTTTTCGAGGCTCGAAAGACGGGTTTGATGAGTCGCTTGGCTAGTAACTCGAGTGGTCACCGATGCTTTCTTCCCCGGTGACGTGCCCTGGCCGTTACTCATATCTCTCAAGGGACGACGCTTGCGAACTTCGATAGGTTCATCGGGCTCTTTAGTGTCACTTAACTGACGAGAACCACCTTGACGACTCTTTAATGCTGCCAATGCTTTAACAGCTTCATCGCGCTCTTTGAGTAGTTCATCGCCATTGTGACCAGCAGCATTAGATTCGGCTACTTTACGAGCACGTTCACTCTTGAGAAGACGAAGCTGAAGCACTTTGATCTCGGATTCCAGTGATTTAGCAGACTGGGACCGGTTCACAGTCTCGGCGAGCTCGCGTGAGCTGCGACGCTGTTGCTCCATTCCAAACATGAGCCTTGTATTTGCAGCCAAAGCATCAGCCTTTTCTTGCTGAGTTTTCTCCAGTTTACGCGTAATCTCGGCAAGAGTACCATGAGCCTGCTCGATCTCCATGAACTTTTGCCTGAACCGAGCAACTTCACTCTCGAGCTCTTCATTACGCGACTTGTGGGTACTGATCTGGCCTTCAAGATCGTCAATTTGGTCGCGAGAATTGGTTTTGGCTTGAGCACTCACAGCCCCCAATTTGTGGGTCGCCTCAGCGGAAGCCTGCTGAGCCTGCTGGATCTGGGCCTTGAGCGAATCAATCTCACGTGCTTGCGCTTTATTGAGGGCTTCGGTTTTGGCCAAACGCTGCTCCAAAGTACCAATTTGTGCAATCTTGGAGTCGTGTTCTAGAGCCTCAGCCTCGAGTCGCTTGACATTAGACTCTGCGCGCTGGGCCCGGGAAGTGGCTTTCTGGGCCTGTTCCGCTGCTTGCTTGGACTTGGCAATCTCGTCACCAAAGTTCTCGGTCGAGAATCCATTGGAGTCCAAGATACGCCTCAGAGCACTCAGCTCAGTGTACACTTGATTAAATCTTGCGGCATTCTTGAGCTCTGAGGCAAGGGTACGAGGATCAACATTGGCATCTGACAGGTCTTTTTCCAGTTTGGCCAACTTTGTATTAGTCTCATTAAGCTTAGAGGCATCCACTTGGGCATCAAGTGCACGCGACTTGAGCTTTTTGTTTTCCTGTTCGGCGGCTTCAAGCTTGGCAACATACTCATTAAGGCGTGCAGAGAATTGCAACTTGCTGGATTCAACCTGGGATTTCAACGACTCATGCTGATCAACGATCTCACGGGACTGGTGGTGGGCCGCCTTCAACTTCTCGAGTTCCTTCTCCAAGGCCGATGCTCTCTTTTTAGACTCTGCAAGCTCTTTATTGACATTCTCAACAGTCTCGAGCTTGGCGGCGATTTCTTTAGAGGCTTGAGCAGCACTGTGTTTCAGCTGTTTGACCTCAGACTCCAGGGCGGCGATCTGAGCTGTCAACTCATCAGCCTGAGCTTTACTAGCACGGGCATGTTTATCAGCCTCCTTGTTGCTCTTGTCAAGTTTCGCAGAGGTTTCAACCAGTTTCTGGTGGTCTGTGCTCAACTTGGTATGCGTCTCCTTGAGGGTATCATGGGACTTGATGAGCGCGGCCATCTGGGTCTTGGTACTGGTGTGATCTTTATCAAGTCCAGTAAACTTAGATTCAAACGCTTCGAGCTCCTCAGATTTGCGCTTGAGATCAAACGTGAGCTTGTCAATTACAGTAGCGTGACCGGTTTTCATTTGCTCGAGCTCTTTGCTCGCAACAGTGCTTTGCTCTTCCAGCTGTTTTGCAAGAGTCTTGAGCTCATTCTCGAGTGATTTGATGATCTCATTCTTCTCTGTAGCCTGAGTTTCAAGACTTTGCTGAGTGCCTTCGAGGTCCTTGACCTGGGTTGCAAGCTTGAGTTTGGTGGTTTCAAGGCTCGAGTAATCAGTGCGGGCCTTATCAAGGTTCTGTTCGAGACGCTGAATACGAACGTCTTTACGGTTATTCTCCTTGGACTCTGTGGAAGATAGCAAGGGCCGAATGTGCTGGTACGTTTTCCACCAATTATCATTGCGGTTATTGAGGTATGTGCGAGCAGTCTGCGCCAAAGTTTTCGCGGCATGGTTGCGAAAAATCTGTCTTTGAACCTTTTGACGGACCAAGAGGCCCCGAGCCAAGCTTTGGACTTTTAGGGTCTGCTCAGCAATAAGCTTTTCACGAAGCTCTTCGAGCTCGGCAAGCACACCATTCTTGAAAAACACCTTTGTAGTACCAATCTTGTAGCTGCTAGGGTTCAATTCCATAGACTTGAGGATGGCATCACATGCAAGCTGGCCATCTTGAGGAATGCGACTACCGCTATAGAGTGCCTGGTACCGTTCCTTGAACTCCTTAAATTCAACACGATTGGGGAAACCAGATCTGGCAATACGGATACCTTCCAAAACACCATTGCATCTCAGTTGATCAAGCACCAACAGATTGTCAAACTTACCAGGGGTCTTGTGTTGGTTAGGAACAATACAGCGGACAAAGTGAGGGTGTGTGGCGCTCATTTGGTTCATTAACCCGGTAAGCTGCTCCTTGTGCCGTTGAGCAACAGTGCGGAAAATACCCTTCTTCTTGGGGGAGGCGGGGGTTCCACCGGGAGCAAGATTAGGGGCACTAGAGCTGGAATCACCGCTAAATATGCTGGCAACAAGCGTGCTGGAGCCTTTACTCAACAAATCAGTAATCTGATCATTCAATGGATCCTTATTTTTCTCGAGCCAGCCATCTGTGGAGTACTCCACCTGAGCAGCATAATGCGAGACAATGAACCCTTGATTCAACCGGCTTGGCTTGAACTTGACATTTTTATCGGTCCATTTGGAGTTGAGCTTCTCGGTGAATGTCTTGTCAGTACTTCTGGGCATCACGCAATCTTCATCAAGGCAGGCGAAAATACCCATGGGGTTCTGCTTCTCGATAAGATCAATAGTAGGCTGTAAGTCGATACTATAGTCAACGTACTCCCAATCGATTTCCTCTTTGACATACTCGGCTTGCTCCAATACAAACATGTGATGGTTGAAAAATTGCTGTAGCTTCTCGTTGGTATAATTGATACAAAGCTGCTCAAACGAGTTGTTTTCAAAGATCTCAAACCCTGCGATATCCAAGACACCGATCCAATTGGCTACTGCTGCCGACTGGGTGGGGTGTAACATAGCGTTGAGGCGTTCCACAATGTAGCCGAAAAGACGCTCGTAAAGGGTCATTGCCAGTGCATTGATAGAATGACGGATCTGGTCAGCAGAAACGGCTTTGGAGACAATCTCGCGACCGGCCTTGATTTTGGGCTTGACGAGAACCTCGGCAAAAGTATCCTCTTTAACTCCCAACAGTTTGCACACTTTGCGCACTTGTTCCATTGAAGGGATACGACCCTGGTCAGTGGTCATTGCGGTGACCTCGATATTGCCCAGCAGCAAGACAGCGGCGACGATACTCCAGATATTTTGGATCTCGGGAGCGGAAAACCCGACGGTTTCCAATGAATTAAGCAAATTCTTAAACTCACTAGCATCATCAACCCCCGCAATAGTAGGAGCACCACCACTCAGGTAACGGTAATGCTGTGGGTCCTGGGATGCAAGGCCCAACTTGGTGCGGAGAGCCTGATCGGCACCCTTGAGCAAATAATAAAAAATATGATAGTTGCGTTCCAGATTAGATTGAACCAACACGCGGGATTTCTCAAGCAGGTACCAGTCAATAGAGGCACCACAGATACCGCGTTTTGAGAATTCAATGCGGATAAATTTACCGAACCGAGATGAGTTGTTGTTGCGCACAGTCTGCGCATTACCAAACGCCTCGAGCACTGGGTTTGTTTGCAAGATCTTGGCCTCTGTAGTGGACCCCTTGGAAGTGACTGCCGACAAGTACTGGATGGTTTTCTTGGTATTTTCGGTCTTTCCAGCGCCGCTTTCACCGGTAATCAAGATGGACTGGTTTTCACGAGTCTCCAGCATTCGCCTGAAGCTTGCCTCGGCCACTGCGTAGATATGTGGGTCGGTCTCATCACGCTGCTTGTTGACATATCGCTGGATTGCTTCGGGTCCATAGGTATTGAGCTGCTTGTAGGGGTTCACAGCTACCAGGAAAAGGCCCGAATATGTGTAAATCTTGTCTTCTTGGTAGCGAGTACTCAAATTATTCACGACGCTCGCCTCGTTGAGAAAGGTGAGCTCGGCAATATCGTTTGCTTTATCAAACTGGCTGGGGTTGACCTGGAAAATTTGTGATTTTGGAATGTCTCTAACTTCCCCGTCGACGGAAACCCGTCCATTATCGAGGAGTTGTGCCTTAACAAACGCATTCTTTGGATCAGCGATCCAGACTGCCTTCATTGATGTGAATGTAAACAAATGTTTGGTAAGCGGCGTTTTGGTACGCGGCTGTGGCGGAGTGGGTGGCGGAGTGGCGAAGTGGCGTGTGGGTGCTGCGACGCCACTCGACGCCACATTCCCTTGGACTCGCGGTGATTGTCCGGTACTGAAATATTAGCAATTTAAGTGTAACTGAGTGAACAAGTCTAAATATATACAGCAAAATGACATAGGGGACGACCTGGCAGCGGCCACCTGCAGACCGAGCCGCTTATGCAATATTTTTGCATCAATATGCATATAAATGAGCGGGTCGGATTAATCCTGTATCAAAGTGACTAAAATATACAGATCATAGTCGCCGCGAGAGATATCACGTAGAGTGGGACCATCAGAATTCTTTAGCTTGAACGTGATCGTCACTGAAAGGCTACCACCGTGTACACCTAGAACTCCCCATGTACTCCACCCCTGGATCTAGACCTCAGCTAGCTTAGTGTATTCATGCTTGACTCGCTTTCTCCACTTTGCTTTCGGACTACCAGGACCATTATTGCCTTCTTGGCTTTGAGCCTGAGTGCCAAATCCACCCCACAAACCGACCAAAAATACAATAATCATAACACTGAAAATCACAGAAACCGCCAAGCTCGGGCCATATTCCAGAATTGGTAGGAATTGGGCGGTTCCTTTGGCACGGATCCGCTCGGCCACGACTTGTCCCACTCGCACCGAGGGGATGCTTACCGTATGGTGCCCATTACTGTATATTTGTGTTTCATCTACAAGCTTCTCACTTGCTATTAAAACCCCCTTTGCCCCTAGCAGCTCATACATTGATACCAGCGCCCTCGCCGTACAGTTTCCTTGTTGTACCAAAATTATCGAGCCTGTGCATTCTGGCGGGTGCTGAGGATCGATTTGACACCCGTTTTCTACCTCTAAAACGCGCGCACTGAACCCGGCACGGCCAATATAGCCAAACTTGGCGCTCCCCGAAGGCCCCTCAGCTATCCCCAATCTATAGCTCACCAGGCCTGGAACCACCCAGAGTGTTTCGTTTAAAACAGGAACCCATACCAAAAACAGCAGGACTAGCAGAATCCAAACAGATTTCAGGTAAAAGTGGGGAAGAAGTTCCATAAACTATAAAGGTGAGGCTAATTTCCCTTGATGTAGTCTGATTAAAGTTTAATTTCCAATTAAGTTGGCTAAGTGATGGAGCGTACTCTGCCTGACTTTTCTAATCGGTTAATATTGAGCATACAAGGGGAGTTCCCTGCTTTTCAGGCGAGGGTTTGAAATTTTGCCCTTTTTTATTTTCAATTTGCTTCACTACAGCTCTAAATATTGCTTTTAACGCGCCCTCACTCTTTAAATTGAGGTGAGCCGCTCGCTTCTATATGTAGCCCTAGTCAGCAAAACGCTAGGAAACAGGCCCCCTTGTGGTGGGTCCCGGTACAGCTGCTGACTGTCATCCTGGGTCATGTGGTATAGGTGCTTTCCAAAAAGTTTTTTTTTCCAAATTTTTTTTTATTTTCAGTTTGCTTCACTACAGCTCTAAATATTGCTTATAGCGCACCCTCCCTTTTTTTAAATTGAGGTGGGGCGCTCGCTTCTACAAATAGCCCTAGTCAGCGAAACGCTAGGAAACAGAGCCCCTTGTGGTGGGTCCCGGTGTAGCTGCTGACTGTCATCCTGGATCATGTGGTATGGGTAGGGAGGTATGCACGGGGATCGAAAAGTTCTTTTCCCTGGTGCCTTCGCTCCAAGCACGCACAAATCTTATTCTGGAATCCAGTTGCCGCGGAGGCGGCTCAGCATGGTGAAACCGATAAAACACGTAGATCCTCCTAATTGCGTGGTAGAATCGTGCCATGTCGGTATGCCATCCTTTACGAGTGGTATGAGTCGCTAATTGCGTGAACTCATTGAACAGGTCCTCCTCAGATTGGGGCAGCCTGTAGTCAGTGTGAATGTGGGCCCACAAAGCCCTCACAACTGTACACTCGTAATGGATATGGTGGAGTGTCTCTTCTCTTTCCCTGCAAAGGGCACACTTGCTGCCTTTATAGAGGGCTTTGGTGCACCGCTCCATCCACCTGTCAAGAAACTCGGTGGGCAAGCGCCATCTGCAGGCCCAAATTTGAATTTTTGCTTGAGGAAACAAAATCATTTAACCTGTCAATGTACTCTAACGGGGTCCCTTGGCCCAGTTGGTTAAGGCGTCGTGCTAATAACTTCTCTACGAGATTGTTACGCGAAGATCAGCAGTTCGATCCTGCTAGGGACCATTTTTGCCGCTCGCATTGTTGAAACCTATTGGCATTCTATTTGCTTTTTTCATGCTCCTAGCTGTACTTCATATCGATTGAGAGCACCTATATATACTTATCACACTGAACTCACTAACATCTGCCTAAACCCGACTCTTAGAGTTGCATATACTGAAACTGCTTGACTCGTTGGCGCGCAGCAAGGCTATGACCTTTACTATACATAAAGGTCCATTGCACCACATAAATAAAGGCATCTGAGCTAGATCTATAACAAACACGTGGCATACCGAGCACCTTTTTTTGGATAATGGATTCGGCTTGGGGCCGGCTTGGGCTCTCATTCCCCAATATTGGCGATAATCTCCTTGGCGAGTCTCTGGGGGTCTTCACGCTGCATAAAGTGGCCTACATGGTCGATAATCACCACGTTATCAGGATGCAGCGCCTTGTCGAGCTCAAAAAGTTCGACACACATGCACTGGTCTTGTCTTCCACCGATGATCTTGACTCTGGACCAGTCAGAGATACTCCACTTCCAGGGGCCAACGACCCGCCAGATATTGCGATAATAGGCAGTGGTAGAGTCCATTACCCCTTTAATGTGTAGTGTATCACAGATATCTGCCAGATCCTTGCTTGGCATATTGTATGTGGGACTCCAGTACTCAATTAGGCCTTGGATATAAGGGATTGGTGTCTTGTGGCTGATTCTCGGCCTATAGATAAACGGCAAGTTCATTGTTAAAAAGTAACTTGATAGGTAGAGCTGTTTGGGAGCTTTGAATAGAGCATAGGCGGTAGACGCAAAAGAAGAGTGGGGAATAGCCATCGTCGTGATGGACGTGAAAAGCTTTGGGTACAAGTTGAAGGCTCTATAAATAGTAACTGCACCCCAGTCGTGTCCTACCAAGTGCACGGGTGCGTCATTGGCTAAATGCGTCCACATCACCACCTCCTCTGCCAGCTTTTCCATGCTGTACTCCGAGGTAGGCAGTCCAGTTGATGATTCTTCGTAACCCTTCATTTTTGGCGCTAGAATGAGGGCATTGGGGTATTTAGCAGCAAGAATCTTCATGATGGGCACCCAGCCATCACTTATATCTGGGAAACCGTGGAGCAAGAGAATCAGTGCCTGGGGCTTAGCAGTACCAGAGGACCAAGCAGTGCGCACTCGTCCATCTTCCAGAGTGAATGTTTGTTGAGTGATCATTTATGGCAAATTAGAGAGAACATGGAGTATCTATAGGATTCAATAATAATCACGTGGGCGGGGTTTAATAGGCCGAGGGTGGGGCCATACGAGCGAGCAGCGTGAGGCCTCAATTTGTTAGTTAAAAGTAGCCAGCTCAAGCAAGTCGTCTTGTAGCTGTGGTGTTGTTGCCTCTCCAATCTTTTTTATTTTGTAGGGGGGTGGTGGGGGGATTGGCCAGGTTCAGGCTCGGGGTTAACCCCACCACCCCACTATCACCCCACCACTCTCCCTAACAATAAATACTACAAAAAGAAATAAATCACAACCACAAAGAATGACAAAATGAGAACCAATAACGCAAACATCTGGACGTTCTTCCACCAGAACCGGGGTCGGACGGTCGATGCCTGTTTACGGAACGAGTGGGCACCAGTAGACAGCTCCTGTGTGCGATCAACCAGCACGCCTATGCGTTCGCCACGTTCCAGTAGCTTATCAACGTTGTCTACCATAACTGTTCGTACTTGATCGATATCGAGCTGCGCCTCAGCGACCTGGTCGTTCCAACTAAAGGACTCCACTGCCCGGTCAAGCGCTTGTTGTGGGGGCAAAGCAGCCAGGTTATGCTCGATCTTATCAATCAGTGAAAATGCCTGGCGTCTTGGTCGTGAACTCTCACAAACGACAATAATCATGTCTTGGTTGTCTCCAATGGAGCAGTGTCCGGACATTTGCTCGCAAGTAAAACTACTTTTAGATTGTTTAGCCGTCACTGCAATGGCTCGAGCAAAGTTAGTTGCCGCTTTATTGCCTTTGGGTGTTTCTGCCACTGCATCGGGTCCTCTAAAGATCCCGATATACAACATGTACTATTGGAGGGGCAGGTACGAGGGTTCAGATTCGTAAGCGAGACCGATCTGAGAGATGGGTTGTAGCGGAGCTCGCCTGCTAGAAAACTTATGTGAATTCTAGGCGAGTAACGAGCTTGCACTGAGAAACTTGTACTAGAGAATCTAACTCATGGAGAGAATATAATAAGCACTCTGCTGCGATTGAGTTTAACCTGCTGCCACAGGGGGTATTCCCATAGGTACTTTCCCCAATATAGACCTATGTAGACCTGATTTTGAATGGGCTGCGACAGCATTTTACCTCTGATAAGTACCAGCTGCCCTTATCTTGCCATAAAAGTGGATGGAGGCTCTGCCCATAGCCTCTCGCTTATGCATACCGCCACATCAATGCAGTACGATTCCAGCTCAGCAGTGCACAAACCTAAAAAGCTCTAGCGAGTTGAATTATCGGCAACCAAACCCGTCTGCCTTGATACTTTTCTCATCAAACACCAACTTATTCGGGAGCTCATTCTCTTTTCTCTTGGACACTTCAACCGACCCCCGTCCCAACCCCCACTGACAAACAAAACCTTTGCATGAAATTACCGAGGGTCCTTCATACTTTGGCAGATCTTCGTAAATGGAACAAAGCGCACCGTAAAGCAGGCAACAAAATTGGGCTTGTTCCTACCATGGGAGCCCTGCATGCGGGGCACCTCGCTCTATTGAACCAGAGCATTTTGGAGAACAATGCTTCGGTAACCTCAATTTTTGTCAACCCGAGCCAATTTGCTCCACATGAAGATTTATCAAAGTATCCTCGAACTCTAGACTCGGATTTGCATAAAATTGCTGAAATGGCAGAGAGAATACGTCAGGACGATCCCAAAAAGGACGTGATAGTGTTTGCTCCCTCGGTACAAGAGATGTACCCATCAGGCATTGAGCTTAGGCGGGATCGCCAAGTTGGAACGTTTGTTGAAGTTTTGGGGTTCAGCCATCAGCTTGAAGGAAGCATTAGACCCCATTTTTTCAGGGGCGTCGCTACAGTGGTCACCAAACTGCTGCACGCTGCGCTCCCTGATGTAGCTTATTTCGGCCAAAAAGATATGCAACAATGTGCTGTTGTCAAAAGAATGGTTTCGGATTTGTTATTCCCAGTCGAAATCAGGGTAGGTGAGACTTTTCGTGAGCCCAATGGCCTCGCGATGAGCTCACGCAACGAGTACCTCAGCCCCAGTACGAGAGAAAACTCGGCAATTATTTACAAAGCCCTCAGCGATGCCAAAAAAGCATTCGAGTCTGGGGTCACTGATCGTGATCAGCTGCTCAAAATTGTGTGTGATACCTTGATGACCCAAAGTGATATCATTCAAGAGATTCAGTACGCTTCCCTCAATGACCCCGAATCGTTAGCAAGTCTAGAACAGGCTTCAAAGGGGTCTGTAATCAGCACTGCTGTCAGTGTCAAGAATAGTGAATCTCAGAGTAATCTTAGATTACTAGATAATATTGTACTATAGAGCCAATACCAAGAAAGCATAGAGTAAAATTAATAAAAATCATCATAAAAATAATAAATATATATATATTGAGTGCCAATGCTACAAACCTCGCATAAATGATTTCTTGATTGGCTTTGTTTCTCCCAGTTTACGCCGCTTAAACTTTGGGGCTAGCGGTTTTGTAGCAGCACCAGTATCGCCCTTCCCAATAGATGTGCTACTCCCGAGAGAAGGTGACGCATCCTGCGCCTGGATCTCATTCGAATACAGTACTGATCCATATTCCAACAACCATTCGGGCTCAACCGAAGTTACAATGGTCATGTATTGCTTTGAGGTGAGGATAACCTCATGGTAGACGACATATTCTGGGATATGCCCCAGGCCATACAACGCAGATGTGGGATGTAGCGACATTTCTACTCCGTTGGTCATCCCTACAAACGACTGGAGTCCCCGGGCACGCGACGCCTGGTGGAAATAAGCCATACAAACGCATTTCCGTATGAGTTCATGGCCAGACTCTTCTCTATTTTGCGACATGCTGCTTGGCTTTCCATTACCCATAATCATACGCTCAAGCTGGGATCTAATACTTTTGGCGTACCTCAGAGGTTTTGCCAGTAGAAAATTGTCATTGCACCACTTATTGCTCTCACCATTACGCTTCCATTCATTGTACACATTCAAAAGCGTGAGGTGATCGCTCTGAGAGATTTGGTACTTTTCATGCGCAGCATCGCATTCCTTTGCGCGCTCACGCGACCGAATAAAAACTGGCGGTGCCGAGATCATTGCGACGATTGTCAACATATCTACGCTACACCCGTGATCGACGCTCGCAAGTAGCATTCTCGCCAAAAATGGGTCCAGCGGAAACTGTGACAGCCGGCGACCTATTTCGCTAAGGTTGCCCTCTGAGCTGATGGCTCCTACCACCCATAGATCTCTGAGGCTTTGTTGAATGTTAGCATCGTCTGGCGAATCGAGGAAATTAAACTCAGAAATAGCGCCCACCCCTAAAGTTTTGAGCAAGAGTATAGTATTTGAGAGGTTAGTGCGCAAAATCTCCGGAATGGGTTGGTCGTACATCTCGTCAATCTCTGCATTTTTGGTGTACATGCGGTACGCAAACCCTTGTGAAGTTCTACCGGCACGTCCCGCACGCTGAGCGGCATTGGCTTTGGAGATGGGAACGAGCTGCAACGTATCAACGCCATATTTGGGCTGATAAACTTTGGCTTTAGTGTAGCCAGAATCAATGACGTACTTTACACCCTCTACTGTGAGTGAAGTCTCGGCAATATTGGTGGCCACAATAACTTTACGATGGTCGCTTGGTAGGAAGATCTTGGCCTGCAAATCAGCAGGCAATTGGGAGTACACAGGCAGTATCTCCAGCTGCGGTGGGGGAGGATCAAGAGACCCCAGTTTCTCCCTCATGTGTTCGCAAGCTGCTTCTATATCGTCTTGGCCAGTCATGAATATGAGGATATCGCCCGGTGATCCTTGCAAGTGCAGGCTAAGTGCCTGGTTGACTGCCGACTCTACATAGTCTCCGGAAGGCGATTTGAGGTTTTTGATCGATACAGCGTGCGTTCTTCCTGGAATGTTGAAGATCGGCGCCCCGCCAAAAAACTCAGAGAAGCGAGTAGCATTGATAGTTGCAGATGTCACAATAAGCTTGATATCTCGACGGCGAGCCATTATACGCTTGAATAAACCCAGCAAAATGTCAGTGTTTAGCGCACGTTCATGAGCCTCATCAATGATAATGCAGGAGTACTGCTCCAACGTTTGGTCCGTGAGGGCTTCTCTGAGTAAAATACCATCAGTAAGAAACTTGATTTTGGTGTCTTGGCTGACTCGGGACTCGAACCGGATGGAGTAGCCCACTTGAGACCCAAGTAGCACACCTCTCTCTGCTGCCACGCGCTCTGACACACTCATTGCAGCCATTCGACGCGGCTGCGTACATCCAATTACACCATGGTTTGCATACCCTTCCTCGTAGAGAAATTGAGGAAGCTGGGTGGTCTTTCCCGAACCAGTTTCGCCTACAATTATTGTTACTTGGTTCTCGCGAATAACTTCGAGCAACTGGGACTTTACCTGATAAGAAGGTAAAGATTTACGGACTTCTTGAAGCTCCAAGTATGACAGCTGGTCGATCGACCCATCACGTTTCTGCTGTGCGCTGAAGGGGTGGTGGTGTGGCTGATTGCGTGCATAGATTTTCGGTTCGGACGCACGACGGCGCTGGAGTGCTTTGAGGGTACCCTTGGTGGCTACTCTCGAGTGGACTGCCCTTTTGCGCTCACGGGTCTTCATAAATTCCTTTACAATATCGCTGCCTTGTTTTGCACGCTGTGCCAGATTACCGGTTGGGCATTTATTGATTTGACAGAGCTGGAGAGGTTTTGGGGAACCCGCGAGAAAGGGCGGAAGCTTCAAAGTGTAAAAGACACTGAGTTTGGTATTTTGATCACTTTGCTGCCTATAAGACCGTGAGTGTTGCGGTAGCGGGACCTCAACTGTATCTTGATACCATTGTCGATCAATATCCGAGTCATCACTAGACTCGTTAATTGTGTCAGGCTCTAATTCTGTGGGGACGGGGGAGCTGCTAGTGCCCTGTACCTCACCATTACCCTCAGTTTTACTATTCTGGCTATAAAACTCCGTGAGGACCTCGGCAGGGGCTCGCACAAATAGTGAGCAGGCACCCAAGAAGGAGCACAGAGAGCCGCTACTATGTGCTAATTTTAATACATTTTCCGCTATTTCTGGAGCACAGTAATTGCTCAAGTCCATGAAATCTGAGTTACGTGCTGAAGAAAGGCATACCACCCCTCCCCATTAGATAATCTATACTTTTCACTCCATCAATCAGAGAGAAAAAAAGAAAAGGCCTCCCCACCCAATGTTGAGACACTACAGCACCAAGATCGGTACAAAGTATAATCCGGTACGCAGTGCTTGGAAGCAAAAGTTCATTATGCCCGAAGGCGTAGTTCACAATCCCACGCCTGCAGCACCAAGTGCATACGAGACACCAGCAGCGTTTCTGCCCAAAACTGATGGCCGTACTGTTCGTAAAGACTCTCAAGATACCGCTAACTTGTCCCAGATGCCATTAGTTAGCCAGCCCCCTAAGCGTACTTACCATCTCACCAACGAGGATGCGGCAGAGATCCAGCGGTTGCGTGACCAGGAGCCAGATGTATGGACCCGCAAAGCCCTGGCCCAAAAGTTTGGAGTGAGCGAGATGGTTATTGGACTTGTATCCAGGCCCAATGAAGACCGCAATAACGAGATGCAACACAGATTGGAGGTCATCAAAGGGATGTGGACCGATAAACGGGTTCGGGCCCGCAATCACCGCTCCAAGCGTAAACAGCAGTGGCTAGCTGATGCCTAAAGATATACACGTCGATTATATGTACATAACAAAGTTTTTATTAGGTTGGAGCTGGAGCTGGAGCTGGAGCTGGAGCTGACGTCTCGGGATAACAGCTTCTCGAATGATAGGGGACCACAACCCAAAAGACGAAAAAAAATAACGATACTGGAGCCGGCAAATTCACTGGAAATCACCGAAATCAGAGTCTGAATCCGAGAGATCCCCAGGATTGATAGTGGACTCGGCGGGAGGACCCACCAGGGTGGGGGCAGCCTCGCCTGTGTTGTATGATGCTTTGTATGCATTTGCACTGGCATTCAAGTCTGCAACATCCCAGGTTTTCCGCTCGCCCTTTGGGATCGGCAACTCCTCGCGAGGGCGGGCAAACTCGTGCAATAAATAAGTGAAATCAATGGCGTCGTTACGGTCAATAAACGCAATACCCACGAGCGCCCGCAGTTTCCCCTTTTCGACTGTAAGTATAAAGTGTTTTGTGGACCCACCGACCGGAAAGACACCTGAGGTGCCTGCATTGATACCGGCGCGCGTATAAGTACTTGGCGCTGCCCGCCCCGGTACTGCGGTTTCTTGAACTATTCTGTAAAAGGATTGGGCTATTAATTCGCCATTTTTGACCAGCGTTATAGGCAAGCGAGGCTCATCTATTGCGCTTTCTTCAATCTCTAGCGTGCACGTGAACAAAGGCACTCTCCGCCAGTCTCTGATGTGGTATACGCCCTCAGTGTCGTCTGGAACACCAAAGACATTGACAGAGGCTTTCATTCTGGAGGTGGTGGCTCGCGATCAGCTTATTATCGCCACCGGGCGTAATTGATTAGATAAGGGTGTACACTAACGCCGACACACACTCCTTTCCATAACCACGCGTAAGATGGTCAAAGCATATAGAGAGTACAAGGTAAGCGAACTCAAAGAGCAGCTCACAGAGCGGAGTCTTCCTGTCTCGGGCACAAAGCCTGAACTGATTGCTCGTCTTGAGGCAAATGATGCTGAAACCAGTGAGGCCAAGGCAGATGATCCTGAGCCTGCGCCAAAGGCAGAGGCAGCGCCAGCACAAGCAGCGCCAGCACCAGCAGCACCAGCACCAGCACCAGCAGCACCAGCACCAAAGCCAGTACCTGTGCCAGCACCTGTGCCAGCGGTTGATCCCACTGAAGCGGCCATTAAAGACCTCGAGAAACGAATCGAGCGAATGCGCAGGTTCGGTGAGCCCACAGAAGAGCTCGATCAACAGCTCAAACGCATCAAACGGTTCGGGTATACCCCGCCAGTCAAGTCAACTGGCGACAGTCGGCCCCGGTCTGGGCATCGCAACAAACGCCGCAACGGTCAGCGCCCAGTAAAGGTCACTAAATGATATGTTTATGTAGATGGATATTAATTTTGTACATTGAAGGTGTCGATGATGCTAGTGTTTTGGTCATTTTTATTTCTCAGGCAATCTTTCTACTGGCACTGACGAACCCACTACCCTTGATGGCCAATACATAGTTATCGTCGGTGTCTTGTTTGATGATAGCCTCAGTCCCGAAAAAGTCTTTGATGTCCCGCAAGATCTCCACGGTCTTGGGGTCTATTTGAGCTCGGCCCACCAGCAAGCGTCCCAGGTCTTCCTTGCCAAGAGCCATCATAATCAGGACCATGGGTAGTTCTAGACGACCGAGTGCACCACCCAAGCTCAGTTCATGGAGTAATTGTTGAGCAGCTCGCGCTCCCAGCTCTTCAGGAACACCCCCTGCCTCGGCAGCCTGCTGCGTGGCCACTGGCCATCCAGCACGCGTTTCAGCAACCACGGTGATACCAAACCCGGGGCTCAGTCCAGACTCCTCGCCGCGCATCACATCACTGAAAATAAACGTCTCCACTTGCGTAGGCTTGAGGGTCTCGCGGGCAACCTCAATGACTCGGTTTACACTGGCAGGACTCACGCGTGTACTATAAGCAATGCCTCTGATTTTGGCCACACTGACTTGTTTCGTAGCATGCAAGGTTTCGGGCTGCAAAACCAAGTGTGACATGTTGAGAATAACCTCTCCTCCGCCCTTTGGCTGTGACCCCCGTTTGACAATCCTTAGCTCTGACCGTTCGATACCAAACTTCTCGAGCGTTGGAAATAGTACAGTACGTACTGCATCGATACCAATATCTTTATTATTAGTGGTTACCCCTCGAAAGATTACGCTGGTTTTTTTCTTGGCAAACGGTGCCAACATCAGGACTGGCTCTATAAAGTATCCAACACCTCTCGAGATGGGACATGAGTGAGTAAATGTACCTCCAATAATGATTCCCGGCTTGTATACAACAGCGGTACCAGTATAGCTGATCTCGATGGCTGATCCATTAGTGATTGATTCGAGAAGCCGGAGAAAGCTGACTTCAAAGTCTGCCAAACCAGGATTGAGAGCATCTGTACGGATCCCTGTGAGCTTTATAGATTTACCGGTAAGCGTAGCCAGCACCAGACGGTACCGAATATCACCAACATTATTAAATGTGAGCATCTGAAAAAAATATTACATAATGGCTTGAAGAGTGGAAATTCACCTTCAAAAAAAAAAAAATTGGAATTCAAAAACCTCCGAGCATAAATGTAGAATTAGATTGTAATGGGAGCACCAAGAATATATGAATCGGTCCTATTCTACATTTAGTCTAATGTTTGGTTGGCGATTTTAGCTCACCGTGAGCTGTAGCCCAGGAGTACCTGTAGTCAAGTGACCTGAATGCAATGGTCGAGCGAGCTCACTGGCAAGTACTCAACTGGTGGGGCAGTGATTTAGAGGTTCAGAGACGCTGGCCCTCGCTCCTAATCCTGCCTCGAACACTTGTGGAAATTTGTCAATGCCACTAGATGCGTGCAGAGATAGGGCACCTGACCCGAGGGTATGATCATTGCTGTCCTTAACTCTTCATTTCGGTTGATCCGAGGGAGGCCTCAGTTTTTCCATAATGACGCAGCCGAGTGCAGCTAGTTGCAGTCACGCTCGCGCGTGCATCTACATGCCACAATTTCTTACCCCACATTGCTAGGCTGTGCATTAGGGTCTGCGCAGTATGCGTCGATTTCTTTCTATTAGTACGTTTCAAGCAACACCACTGTACCATTTGAGGATCCGATCGCCAGCCACCTTGTGCCCCGCTGCAGCCACGCGCTTGATCTAGCGTGGTGGCCTCTGCATTAGGTTCAGGCACCTTGGGCAGGAGAATCTCATTGAGAAAGCTGCTCAGGGGTGGGTTGCTACAGCATCAAAGCTGACCTGCAACAAACACGGTACTCAATGGGGTGCGCTGGACTGAGAGTCCTGCCTGGCCTCGCACTCGAATATTGATGCAGGTATGCGACTCTGGACCCTGCATCAATCGAGCATTCCTGCCTCTTTGGCCAGTGAGTGATGCAGAGGGTATGCACGTCAGGGCAGCTTTGCAGGCTCACAACACATTCCCTCCAAATATAAAGTAACGGCCAGCCAGCCAAATAGGTGGACTCGTGCTGCATGCTGTGGGACTAGTTCCACACTCTATATATCATATATCAATTTTCTCTTATCTCGGTGACTAGCTATGGAAGTGAGTTGAGCTAACGCGCTTTATATAAGCGTTCTAATTACCCTAGCGCGCCCAACCCGCGCCCACAGTGGTGCTTGCGAGAGATCAGCCACTGGCGCCGCCCAGGCAGCCATTCCAGCTGCTTTTCGATATATTTACTTGGCTTCCATCTAGTATAAGTGCCATCGATTTTATTCTTGCAGTATCCCACGTACAGCGGGGTCTTTTAGCCAAAGTCGTCCTCACACGGGTACATGCAATGTTTACTCGGAGCTCCGAGCAAATGCATAAATCTCTCGTGGTGGTGCATACTGTACCAGCATGCGCCCGCATCCCCCCCTTGCCAAAAAAAAAAATTGTTCCATAGTGCAACACCTTTATTTAAATAGAGAAAAGAACAACCACGAAAAAAGGGCTGGCCACTTGCATGTGTGCTATTTTTAGACCACAGGACTAGACTATTTTTCCCATTGCCTCCCTGAGCGCAACAAGAAACTGAGGGTACCCCTGTAAGCTCACATGTCCGTAAATTGAAACCAGACTATGGCCCCACTTGCTCACCTGTTAGGCGCCAAGCCCAGCTGACAGCTCCGAGGGTAGTTGCTAAAAATCCATTGCGACAATATACTCTAGATTCACGTCCATACGCATCACTTTAGACTGACATCCAGTAAATAGTGAGCGGCTTAAGAATGCTGTAACACAAAATTCGGGAGAGCAAGCCAAAATACCTGAGACATTGTGGGATTAGGGGAAGCAGCGGTGTGCCAGGGGTTTGCTCAAAGTTATTCGCCGACAGTTTTTCCGAATCGGTTTTTTTTTTTCTCATCTGGGGCTGGGAAATATGTTTTTTCCTGCACAATGACGCCTTGTCCTCCATACCTGGGGTCGAGGGCCTGAGAGGGTATCTTGGCATTCGCTTCCGAATCGCGAGTGACTTGGCCGTTTAAGGTTTGTGAGGCGCTCATAAAACAGCACCGATCCATATCATAGAGGGGTACGAACTCCACTCTTTGGTTGTTCCACACAGTTTGTGTTATTCCGAACGGCCCCAAAGATGCAATGCAATGCAATGCGGAAGGGCGCAGTATTTTACAATGCGGGGGTGGGAGTGCAGAACAAAGTGCATGTGTGGGATCAAAACTGTCACGGGTGCCTGATTATAAATACACCCGGCGCGCCCTCTCGCGACTTTGCAAAAAATGGTTGGGCTTAGTATTGGATACAAGCTCCACAACCCCTACGTGGTGGCTGCAGTGGCCACCGTAGGTGGTATGCTTTTCGGTTTCGATATCTCCTCAGTGTCTGCTTTCCAAGGCCAGAAATATTACCAGGAATTCTTCTTTTCCTGTGGCGAGGACTGTAATCATGGTCTCAGACAGAGTGGTATCACCAGTGCCATGCCTGGTGGTTCATTGTTGGGTTGTTTTTTCGCCGGTTACCTCTCGGATAAGTTTGGCCGTAAATTCGTCATTCAGCTTGCCTCCGTTATCTGGATGATTGGTTCTGCTGTCCAGTCATCCTCTCAAAACCTCGCACAACTCATTATCGGCCGTGTCATTGCCGGTGCCGCCATTGGTCTTGCTTCCAGTCAGGTCCCTGTCTACATTGCCGAGCTTTCTCCCAAGAAAATCCGTGGCCGTCTCGTGGGTGCTTTCCAGTGGGCTGTTACCTGGGGTATCCTCATTATGTTTTACATTTCTTACGGTTGCTCAAAGATTGAGGGCCATGCCTCTTGGCGGTTGGCCTGGGGTATCCAGATCGTTCCTGGTTTGCTTTTGTTTATCGGTACTTTGGTTTTGGAAGAGTCTCCTCGTTGGTTGGCCGTACACGACCGCTGGGACGAGGCTATCGAAATCGTCTCTAAGATCCAGGCTCACGGTAACCGCGATGCTGATCATGTTCGCATGGAGATTGAGGAAATCAAGGAGGCTGTCCGTCTCGAGCACAACGCCAAGGTCGGTATCGTTGAGATGTTTAGCGGGTCGGTTAACATCCGCCGCTCCCTTGTTGGTATCTGGTGCCAGATCTGGCAGCAGCTTACTGGTATGAACGTCATGATGTACTATGTCGTCAAGGTATTCACCATGGCTGGCTACTCTGACAGTCAAAATACCACTCTCATTGCCTCATCTATTCAGTATGTCATTAACGTTGTCATGACTGTCCCTGCTTTGCTTTTCATTGACCACTGGGGCCGTCGTCCTTTGCTCATTGCCGGTGCGGTTCTCATGGGTGCATGGTTGTTTGCTCAGCTTGGTATCTTTTCTGTGTATGGTGAACCCACTGGCCCTGAAGGCTATGCTCCTCCCCCCACTGACGATAATCCCGACCCCCAGCCCGATGATAGTGTCAAGATCCGCATCACCCATCCCCCCGCCTCTCGCGCCGCTATCGCGATTTCTTATCTCTTTGTGGCCACCTTTGCCCCTACTTGGGGTCCCGGTGGCTGGATCTACTGCTCTGAGATCTTCCCTCTTGAACAGCGTGCTACCGGTAACGCCTTGACTGCCGGTGCCAACTGGGCTTTCAACTTTGCCATCGGTATGTTTACCCTTCCTAGCTTCCAAAACATTCAGCATAAGACTTACGCTATCTACGGTTCGTGCTGTTTTGCCATGGCTATCCATGTCTTTTTGATGTTCCCCGAGACTAAGGGCCGTACTCTCGAGGAGGTCGATATGCTCTGGAAATCCGGTGTCTCCGCATGGAAGTCTCACAAGTGGCAACCCGAGTATGCCCCCAATATCAATGATATCAATGCTGTTGGCGGTGGACGCGCCCCTTCTGTCAAGGGTGGCGACGCTCAGCACAGCGAGGACATTCTCTCCTCTATCTCTGGTAGCGAGGAGAAGGCTTAATGTATACGGAATTCTGTAAATAAATAATATTCACGCCTCTTTAATAATCTTCCACCGGTTGAAGTGTTTTTGCCACCTCTCAGTCACTGGGCCCCACTCCACTTGTGCAGACGCTTCTGTAGACGCGTCTGTAGACGCTTCTGTGGACGCATGCCTCTTCACAAACGCATTTGCCCACTTGGCTGGCGCTGATCAGGACCGGGGCCTGCAAACCACGATGCTGCTCCTAGTTCTTTTAATGTATAGAAGATTCTTTTCGGCGTCATGTTGCGCAGGCTGGAAATCGATCCCCTTACAGGGGTATGACGCCAAGCAAATTCGCCCGGGTATCTGCAGTGTAAATCCGGAGCTCCGAGAAGGTGCATAAGCCTCCTTCAGGACCAGAATGCTCTGTTGTGTATACGAGCTAGAGACCATGCTGGCGCACCATGAAACCCGGCTATTCTAATGACAATTAGGATGGATTGTCCTGCCCGCCCTGACACCCTTATGAGCTCCAACAGCTCTCTGGCTGCTATGTACGTATGTGGATGCCAAGGTGATCTAGGTGTGCCCCCAGAGCCCTTATGTATTAAATGTTTCCAAGGTTTCGGCAAAGCCACCTACAAGCCAATAAGGTCTGACCTGTCTGCCACTTTATCCCCATACTCTGTCATCACCCCTGCAGTTGTTGACCCCTAAACGAGTACAGGTGCACGCTGCAGTTGCGTTGGCGAGGGCGATCCCTGGAGTCGATCCCCACGCTGGGTCCGTTTTGCAGGCAATAAAAACCCGGTGCTCTACCGTTTAAACGGGATATCAGGAAGCTCTGAATTAGTCGTCACCCGTTTTTCCATTCAGCAGTCATCGCTAGATCTAGATCATGATCACGCCTGCAGTTGTGTGGGGGAGCGGTGGGGGTGAGTCTCATGCACACATTGTGTGGTGGTTCCACCTGGGATACAATCGCGTCTGGAGTAGGGCTAAAAGGAACGAGTTTCGCGTTTTCAGCTCCTGATTAAAATGACCCGCAGAATGTACACTTTCCCGAAGAGAAGCAGGGAGTTTCCATCCTCTGAAACCGACGTTTTAGGTTTTTTTTTTTAGGAAAAATTCGGTCGCGTGGCGGGGGAGCCTGCAGGGGGTTCTCTTGGCATCCCCAGCTTTGGCGTCGAAACTGCTATCGCCGCTGGTCTGACCAAGGCTAACAGTGACACTGGTACCATCGTCCCTGAACAGTTCTTGAGAACCATCAAACTTAGCGGTTTTCTCGTTGGATTGTTTTCTATGGGTTTCACTATATGCTTAACAAGGAAGCGAGAAGAAAAAAGAAAAAAAAGAAAGACGCTCTCGGTAAGGGGTCGCGCGTGGACTTGTAAAATAATTGAAAACCCCCTGGTCCCGAATGAAATACATGCACTTGTCTACTAGTTCATACGCCTAGTTCATACGCCCCAAACTGTATGCATGATGCTATGCAATGCAATGCACTGTATGGTCCCCAAAATTGGAACGGGATCATAGAGTATATAATCTGGCAAACCCCCGCAAAGGAACCCCACAAAAATGGTCGGGCTTAGTATTGGATACAAGGTCCACAACCCCTACGTGGTGGCTGCAGTGGCCACCGTAGGTGGTATGCTTTTCGGTTTCGATATCTCCTCAGTGTCTGCTTTTCAAGGCCAGAAATATTATCAGGAATTCTTCTTCGACTGTGGTGAGAACTGCGATCATGGTCTCAGACAGAGTGGTATTACCAGTGCCATGCCTGGTGGCTCGCTCCTCGCATGCTTTTTCGCCGGCCCTCTTTCCGATAAGTTTGGCCGTAAATTCGTTATTCAGCTCGCCTCTGTTATCTGGATGATTGGTTCTGCTGTCCAGTCCTCTTCTCAAAACCTCGCACAACTCATTATCGGCCGTGTAATTGCCGGTGCCGCCATTGGTCTTGCTTCCAGTCAGGTCCCTGTCTACATTGCCGAGCTTTCTCCCAAGAAAATCCGTGGTCGTCTTGTGGGTGCTTTCCAGTGGGCTGTTACCTGGGGTATCCTCATTATGTTTTACATTTCTTATGGCTGCTCAAAGATCGAGGGTCATGCCTCCTGGCGTTTGGCCTGGGGTATCCAGATCATCCCTGGTTTGCTGTTGTTTGCTGGTACCTTGGTTTTGGAAGAGTCTCCTCGTTGGTTGGCTGCCCAGGACCGCTGGGACGAGGCTATCGATATCGTTTCCAAGATCCAGGCACACGGTGACCGCGATGCTGATCATGTCCGGGTTGAAGTTGAAGAGATCAAGGAGGCTGTCCGTCTCGAGCACAACGCCAAGGTCGGTATCGTTGAGATGTTTAGAGGGTCAGTCAATATCCGCCGTACCATCACATGTCTCTGGTGCCAGATCTGGCAGCAGCTGACCGGTATGAACGTCATGATGTACTATGTTGTCAAGGTATTCACCATGGCTGGCTACTCTGACAGTCAAAACACCACAGTTGTTGCATCCTCTATTCAGTATGTCATTAACGTTGTCATGACGGTCCCTGCCCTGCTATTCATTGATCAGTGGGGACGTCGCCCCACACTCCTGATTGGATCCACCTTGATGATGGCTCTTTTGTTTGCCCAGGTCGGCCTCTTTTCTGTATACGGTGAACCCACTGGCCCTGAAGGCTATGCTCCTCCCCCCACTGCCGAGAATCCCAACCCCCAGCCCGATGATAGTGTCAAGATCCGCATCACACATGCACCCGCCTCTCGCGCTGTCATTTCCATCTCGTACCTGTTTGTTGCTGCTTTCGCACCTACCTGGGGACCCACTGCCTGGGTGTACTGCTCCGAGAGTTTCCCTCTTGAGCAGCGTGCCACAGGTGTCTCGTTGACCGCTGCCGCCAACTGGGCTTTCAACTTTGCTATTGGTATGTTTACCCTTCCTGGCTTCCAGCACATTCAGCACAAGACTTACGCTATCTACGGTGCTTGCTGTTTTGCCATGACCATCCACGTTTTCTTTGCTTTCCCCGAAACTAAGGGCCGTACTTTGGAAGAGGTTGATTTGGTCTGGAAGTCCGGTGTCCCCGCATGGAAGTCTCACAAATGGCAACCCGAGTATTCCCCCAATATCAATGATATCAATGCTGTTGGCGGTGGACGCGCTCCCTCCGTTAAGGGCGGCGCTGCTCAGCATGCCGAGGATATTCGCTCTTCCGATGAGATCCGTTCTTCTATCTCTGCAGAGGAGAAAATTTAATGTATTTACTTTTGTTAGCTACAAAATGCTTAATTTAGAGGCAGACGGTGACCAATGCGTTTCAGCAGAGATAAAGAATATATGCTATGCAAGGTAGTGTGTGGGTAGACCCAAGGTTGGGCCTTTTTATTTTCCATGTCCAATAGGTTCACTTGGCATACAAGTGACTATTGTCTCCGGCACATACAGACATCACACACAACTAGTCACCATAACTAGACACCATAACTAGACACCATAACTAGACACCATCTAGACGTCACAACAGTGCATCCTAAAGTACATACTCGCTGGCGACTCTACCCTCATTAATCACAAATTCCATATTAAACAACCCTTTTAAGCATCAAACGCATTCCTCCTCCTCCACCTGCAATGCCTTTATAGCTCGAGCCAACGCTTGCATAAGCAGCATGTCGAAACGACCATCGCCCATGCCCCCGGGCCCCGCTAAAAGGGCTCGCGAAGAAGAACAACCGCAAAACGCCGGTGGAGGCCAAAGCATGGACCCGGACCAACTAAGCGATGCGCTTCTCAGTGCGGGCGTGGATCTCCGCGAGGAGGAAAACCTCCTGAGCCGGTCTGTACACCAATCAGCCCGGCAGGTAGGAGCCCTTGCGCCGCCCCCGCTCGACTTGAACAACTCTTTTTTGGATATCCCTCGGCTGCACTCAAAAGTAGACACCCTAGCACAGGAGGAGGGCATCCGGTACTATTTAGACTATGAGCGGCCTGAACTTGCCGGGCTGGTGAGCGCGGCGTGTGCTGAATGGATCTCAGAGCTCGTAACACAAGCAGCAATGGTCAGCAGACACCGGCGGCTCAGTAAGAACGATAGCAACACTCCGCTCTCCAAGGCGTTGCGCTCTATTGCTCAACAGGACCGCGAGACCGAACAACGCAGACAAAACTTGAAGCTGAGTATGGGCATCGGCACGGAATCCGGCTCAAAATCTGATGATAGCGAAGAAACGCAGCACAGGGCTGCCAATGAGACGGCGCGGATGATGACGGCAGGTGGTAAGCGGTATAATTGGCTCTCGGGCGGCGCTTCAGGTGGTAGTAGACCACCACCGGCCGCTCGTAACCGCCAAAACGATCCAACAAAGGTCAAGGAAATTAAAGAAGACCAGGGGATCGCACTCAGAGATTTGCTCGCAGCCCTCGAAGAGAAACATATGGGTGTCCGCAAGGCTCTAATTAAGGGGTACGCCCGAACAAGAGATTAATACGAGGCTGGCCCTCTTGCTTATAGCGAAACTGCACTCACACAATATATGTATCAACTATGTAGAAGAAATTTGGACACTTTTTTTTGGCTGAATGCACACACATAGCTATGTAGGGATATTTAAAAATGGGGAGAGGGTGGATGGGGGGAGCGCGGTTCGGCCTCTTGGCTGAATGCACACATGTAGGAATTTTTCGGGGGGGGGGACCATTTGTGGTTGGATAACCTTTTAGAGCCCCAATCCTTGCAAATAGCGCTTGTGGTCATCGCTCAACTTAGACATAAGTTCCTGTATTTGCGCACCACTTGCGGGATTGGTTTGGCTGTATTGCAAGATATTCTCCTTGAAGTACTCAGTAGCACCCTTGGTCATATTGGGGCATGGGTCCAACGGTTTCTTGGTCACAGTGCTCAGGGGACTATAAGTATTTCCAAAACTGAGCTCTTCGAGGTCGACATCAACCACGACGTCTTGGCCCTGGACAGCTAGATTGGACTCGACCAGAGCAACTAGGGTCGCGGCTCCCTGAGGCCACACCGAGCTATACTCCTGAGACACAAACTGGGGGGTTTGGCAGAGAAGGTTTGTGAGCCCAATAGCTGCTGAACGGCGATCGGCAACACCGCCAATTTTGAGAGTTGCCGGCAAGACAAACTTGTTGAAAACCTGCCCAAATACTCCACGCTGTACCTGGTCCAAAAACTGAATAGCAAACTCGGCACCCAGTCCGTTCTGCGCAGGAAGGCTAGCGGAAATAAAGTACACGAGCTTGGAGAATCTTGCCAGGAACTTGTCAGTATGGGTGTTCTGCAGCTTCATCAGCAAAACCTGGGCAATATCCTTGGTCAACGGCTGAATAGTGGCTTTGGGCACAAATGTCAAAATGTACTCGAGCATCTCTACTGCGTAAACATCATTGGCCTTGCTGCCGAGCAATCTCTGGAATACTCCCAAAAGTGGAGTCAATAGGTTTTCAGAAACCACAACATCAGCTCCTTGCTTGAGAATCGCCTCAATGATGCCAACAAGAGCGGGCACATTACCACGAGGCTCCCAGAGATTAGGGGTCAACAGGGGTTTGAGGAGCTGCTGGTAAATGGCCGGCAAACCAGGCTGGTTCCGGTGCTGCAGAATCAGGGTCAAAATTTGCAAGGTGTAGGGGATAAACTCGGTAACATCCTCCGCCAGAAAGGCAAGCAGCGGGTTGATAACCACCTGCTCAAGCGTGGACTCTGAAAAGTCATTGTACTTGATGGTGGCGCCCACACATTCAAAGAGGTAGTGCGAGAACCGGGGGTTCGCAGGGTTGGAGGAAATGGCCTCGACAATCTTGATGAGGGTGGGTAGCAATTCGTCGGCAAACGAGCTTGACCCACCCTGGATGAGAACCAAAACGCGCATGATGCATTTGAGTAAGAACTCGTTCTCACTCAGTTTTGTGGGGTTGTTGCTATTCTTCAAAATGAGGCCCATCAAGTTATCGACCAGAGACTTGGCGACCGGCTGGATGTCTCCCTTGGCAAACATGAGGCTTCCATTGCCCAGGATGCCACCTTCGCGAATGCTAAGAATCCGCTCAATGGTGATTGCAGCACACGTGTAGACCACATACTGGCTAGAACTGAGCAGCTGAACCAAAACCCCTAGGGCATCAGTCAACTGCTGTTTGGTGAGCTGGTTGCGGAAATTATGGATGAACTTGATGGCGTCCACTTGAAGAATCGGATGGCTACTGGACTGCACCAAATCAGGAGCAACGTTCTTGTTAAAGAAGCCCACAATATCCACCTGAAGATTGGTACTGGAAACACCCTTGGAGGTCACGACACCCTTTGTAGCAATAGAACTAAACAGGTAAGTGGCAGTATTCTTGGCGCGCCAGTTCTCTGCGGGGTTTTTAGTGTACTCTTGGATGCTGAAATCAACAAAACTCGTCACCACCGAGGTGACCTTTGACTCGAGCTTGTTGCTCAATTCGCGCAGCAGATCTGTGGCGGCACGACGACGCGTATCGCTGTCGGCACCCTCGAAATCACGGCGGATATACTCGATGGGCTCGTCCTCGAAAAGCTCCTCATCGTTTTCGGTGAGCTGGATGTTGGGGATGACGGTTCGCTGAATGAGCTCCTGGAGCTCGTTATCCTTATCAAAGAGTGACAAGTAGCTAGGAAGCGAAGCAACAACACTCAAAAATCCCAAGGCACGGTTGATAACCAGATCGAACCGCGGCTGGGACCCCGCTGTGACCAGCAAGGAGAGGGCTGATTGGACAAATGTCCCCACAAAGGAGTCAAACTGCTCTTCGTATTTCTGCGTATAGAGCTGCAAAATCTCACAAATATCAGCTCGAATCTCCTCCAAAACAGTGGCCTGGTCATCATCGGCTTGCTCCTCGATAGCAGGGTTCTGGTATGTGAGGTAGTGATGCAAAATCGCCATGAAATCCTTGATGTGATCCTCAAAGAACTCGGGGATGTCTTGGCAGTTGAGATCGTAAAACAGCTTCACCAGCAGACTCATTGTGCGGAGCAAGTCCAGAGTAGAGGGGTCAGCGTTGTTGCCTGCCTGGGAGATTGCTTCATTTGTCTGAACCATGAGCTGTAGATATGGCTGTGTAAACTGTGAAAGCACCAGTGCGATTTCTCTAAAAAGATCATCCGACCTAAACAGGGGGCGCCAGCGCTTGAAGATTGAGTGGGCAATAGTCAGAACGCCGTTATTGACCTTGGGGTCGGTCCCAACCTTGGCCACGAGGCTCGGCACTAAATCGGGCCACCTCTCGGGGAAATCACTGTCGGCAATGAGGGCTACTGACTCGCCCAGCTGGGCCCTGAGATTGGCTTCGGGGATAGTGATCATCAAATTGAGGATCTCTGAGCGGATCGCAGTCACGTCCTGCTCGTTCAAGAGGTGCGCACCCGATGCGTCGACCCATTTACGACGAATCAAGTTTTTAAAGCTGAGGGCAGCTGCGAGGCGTACAGACTGGTCAAGAGAGGTGTTGTTGACGAGACGCAACAGCTCAATAGCGAACCCGGATTGCATTTCATACTGAGCCAGGTTCTGCTGGACAGTTTTCGCTTTCGAAGGGTCCAAACTCTGCTGTAGCAGATTGACTATTTCACTGCTCATAAGGTGTTGTTTACGATTACGTCAGATGAAAACTATATGATGTGGGGTGTGTAGTGGGGTGTTTAGTGGGTGTTTAGTGGGGTGTGTAGTGGGATGTGTGGACGATCTGGTGGGTCACCTTTACGAGTATTTGCTGAACTGGGCTGGAGTTTGCAATATTACTCAGGGTCATATGGATATATGCACAAGCAAAAAAGCAGCCGATCCGTCATGGTTACACTGCCGTTACCGTGTAATTAGGGATGGTAACAGTGTCACGAGCCACAGGTACCAACAAGAGAATCACTGTCCCATACCCAGCTCATGAAGATCCCATTTGCCAATCACTTGAATACTGTGGAATATCGCAAAGACTGGGAAGCTCTTTTACCTCCTGCTTGATACAACTGTCTCGATTAGTCGATGGTGTAGACCCCCATAATATAGACACGGGTTTAAGGCGATAAGGACGATTTGGAATCCATTTGATTCAGTGCCCCAGAAACCGGAACAAAACCGGTACTTTTCTCGATTCGGGCCAACCCCTGACCTCACCAACCCCTCGACACCACCCTGCAACTTATTAAAACAGATACGGCTCGACGCTAGATAAGCCAAGTTACAAGATAAGCGTCAACAGTGGTTGAGATGATATCCATGTCTATCCAGAGATTGGTTGCGCTTGTCTTCCTAGCATGTGTTGCAAAACTTGTTTTTATTGTACTTGGTAGACGACGACCCTCCCGACGGGTCCTCGAGGGTATCTGCCCAGACTCGCCAGAATCGGTGGACCCTGATTTGATCGATATAAATGAAACCGAGCCCACCGAGTATCGTCCTTTTAAGCCCCGATACCACCTAACGATGGGCTTGATGAAGGCCTCTTACCAGGATTGGATAGGGCTCGATAAGAAGTATTCCTGGTACACTAGTTACCGCCAGAAGCTTCATGAAAACCACTGGGACCGCACAAATTTAGTAGTTGAAGAGAAGTGTACTGCACGTGCAGTGGTGGAGCTGTATACTCGTGTTTTGAGGTACCTGTGTACAAAGTACCCCCATTACTTTGTGATTGGTGATGAGGTCGTTTACAATAAGCTTCGCGGCACAGAATTACCCCTTTCTCGCTTACACGCTCTTGGTAGTAAGCGTATCTTGGCAATGCTGGCAGAGAATACTCAGGAAGATTACCTCCTCTTGGAGTTTGACCCTGCCCAGCAAGAGTATGTGTGCAAGGCCATGACCGCATCTTTCCCCACGGGATTTGATCCTCTTGAGAAGCTCAACAAGAAGCTCACTGATATTCATGCCCCGAATGTGCCCGGGTACGAGCAGAAACTCAAGAAAAGTATGAACAAGTACTTTGAGAGGCTCAAGTACCCACACATTGCGCAGCGACTCAATTGGTCTGTTCAATCCAGGGGCGCCCAACTACACTCTCCGTCTAGTAACCATGCTACTCCAGACGAGAAACTTGTTGCGTATACAGTTGACGACCTGGACTTTGACAGCGAGGTGTTTATGCGGGTTGAGCGGCAGCTCCTCTCGCGGCTCCCTGATTCAGGCTTCTTGCTGTTTACAGTTCGTACAAACCTTACACAAATCAAGCAGCTCAAGGCTGAAGGCCACGCGGAGGCTTTCTGTGCTGCAATTGATGGAACTCCAGAGGATATGGCACAGTACAAGTGTATTCCACAATGGGGAGATGCTGTTAAAGAGTATATGCGGTGCTAATAGAGTAAATTTGTAAAGATGTATTGTAGGTAAATATGTACTAGTCGGAATGCACAGTGCGTGGTTTATTTTTGGCGTGCATCAAAGTCCATGAGCGGTATGCACCACCCCTATTGATTAAATACACCAACTGGTACAGGTTTCGGCTATCTCAACATGGACATAGAAGCTCCTTAACGTGTAGGTACCAACACATAAAGACAGCTAGATAGCCTGTATCGGCACCCCTTGGGCATACCAAGATCCAACCTGACCTCTGAAATGTGAGACCCCTCCCCTGCCCTACCCCTCATATCATAGATGAATTTGCACATGGTATTTATTTTGGATTGTGGCTTTGATTTATTTGTCAGGATCATCACTAGACCCACATGTGATTCTGCACGTAGAAACCAGTATACCTCACCAAGCGTCACGAAGTTGCTGCGAGACAAGACTAGCCTGCATTCAAGACATTGGGCGATTCAGAGAGGCAAACTATTTTTAGCATTAGTAGGCACATATGTATGGTGGGTCCTGAAGACACCCAGCTCGTTGTGGGCCATGAAGCCTGGCATGGACCCAAGGAAAACTGCAAATGAGGTACCTGATCCGCAGGGGAGAGGTGGGTCCCACCATGTGTGGATAAGAACAAATTAACACTTCTGTGATGAGACAATATACGCTTTGAGAGGTCAGGTATACCCCTCTCTCCATACCGCTCCAGTTTTGATGGGGAAAGCGGGACTCGGACACCTAACCCTAAATTGTGGCGAGATGCATATCCAGGGGTCAGCACTTGAATATCAAACGAGGGATAAACGCCGATTTGAAACAGCCAAACATCATATGAACAGGAATGCAACCGGACACTAACGATTCAACGCTATTTATCGCCCGAAACCAGGACAAGTACATTCAGTATGACTTTGAAGTTCACGGCAAGACACCTCAGCTGGTACGCCAGGAGCTGGACGCAATCTCGCCCCAGCAACATGAAATGGTGTGTGGCCTAGCTCAAACCAATGGCCGGCCCAATGAGCTTCCGCCCTATTTGCGCTATGTGACGGTCCTGAACTCTGTTCGGTCGGGCACGGGCATGAGCAACATGTATTATTTCAATGTTCTTTTGCCTCTGTTCAAAGATTTTGGCATCCCTCATGTCTGCGTGGCTACGACCAGTGCCAGCTCGATCCGGGACCACGCCCAGAGCTTTTGTACTTCGAGCACTGTCGTTTTGCTTGGTGGCGATACCACGGTGAACGAGTTTGTGAATGGGTTACCGCGGGAAGAGTCCGCTGGCGGTCTGCAACTGCGTATGATGGTCATACCTACCGGCACCGGCAACGCACTTGCCAACTCCATCGATTGCCATACTCCTATCCAGGCCATCAAGGCCATATTTTGCGGTGGCCCGGACCGGGTCTGGAAACCCCTCACCGCTTTCCCGGTTACGCTCCCACAATCTCAGCCACGATGCGCGCTCGTTTGCTTTTCTCTGGGAATGCATGCTGGCATTGTAGGCGATAGCGATACTCCCGAAATGCGTCGGCTGGGCAACGAACGGTTCAAGATAGCCGCCAACAAGCTTGTAGAACGAGAACCCACATATAAATTCTCGATCCCAGGCATGGACCATGACTCGCATTCTTATTTATTGGTTACCCCGGTCAATGAGCTTGAGCCCACGTTTGAGATTAGCCCCCAGGGAGGTAACGGACGCCTATGGATGATTGAGATCCCAAAAGTAAATGGTGCAAAGTTTATGGAAATAATGATGGCTGCTTATCAAAAGGGCGCACACCTCGACTTCCCCCAAGTAACGTACCGTGAACTCTCAAAAGAGCTGGCGGTACAATTGCCGGACCAGCCCGAACTTGAGCGTAGATGTTGCATAGATGGCGAAATAGTGGTGGCAGACCCAGGCGAAATACGAATTGGAGCTCCGTCGTATAAATGGAATGGCTGGGACCTTTTGATATGGACCAAGTAAGCCCGGTATGGGACTGCAAATAAGACCTCAACGCTCTAGCGCAATTACTTAATGGCAGTGTGTTTTAACTTGTCAAGCGGTACTTTACATCTTCTAGGACCCACCAAGGACCCACAAAGCACCCACAAAGGACCCACAAAGGACCTCAAACCAAAACCAAAACCATCGATGGTCAGCGCTATGCTTTTTCAATCCAAGCACCAAAGCCTCCAGAAACAATGCATTTAATACTGACTTTTCGGTTAATGGGGTCTCTCACAAGCACATAAATCACACCTCGCGGCAAGGACCCGTAAATTAATATTTTATATACGCCCACTAATTCAGAACATTCGAAATTGATTAACGAGTCTAATAGACCTGAAATTATTTAAATTTCAGAATTAATATAGAGATACCGAGCGAATAGTGTGGATCCATGGATGTGATTACTAACACGCATAGGGCAGCAGCCCTCATGAAAAATCGACTGCCTCATTAACCCAAAACATCCGGCTCGATCAAAGTACTATCAAAATGGTTCTCGCTGTCGATTTGTTGAACCCTCTCCCTGCTAGTGAGCTCCAGAAGCACAAGATGAAGACTCTTGTGCCTACTCCTCGCTCCTACTTTATGGATGTTCGTTGCCACGGCTGCCTCACCATCACCACCGTCTTCTCTCACGCCCAGAGCGTTGTTAGCTGCGCTGGCTGCTCCCAGGTTTTGTGCCAGCCCACCGGTGGTAAGGCTAAGCTCACCGAGGGCTCTGCTTTCCGCCGCAAGTAATCTTTGACCGACATTTTCCGTCAATTTTTACCAAAGTGGCAAACCGCATAAAATGGTCTAATACGCCTAAAATATTTTATTGACATAGTTAATCTAATGAACTATTGTTTTAGCTATGAATGCTAAGAGATACGGTGCAGTTGAGTTTGTGCGTGACCTCATGTGACGTTGACCGGGCCGCGATGAGTTATAAGAATTAACGTGTAGAAGCTGGATACGAAAGCAATACCAATTATCCTTTATAGACGCTCATTAGTTATGCTTTTTATAAAGGAATATCACTTGGAGGCCGAGCGACCAATGGGCCCAGGGGGAATATTCGCGCACAATAGTGCTACCCACCCATACATTAGTCAGCAACATAGGGCTACACAGTGTCACTGCACACACGACTCTGAAATTTCACCGCCAGATTCCAATCGTATTCAGTCAAAATGAGTGGTGAACAACAACAACAGCAATCCAGAGGAGGTTTCGGTGGCCGTGGCCGCGGTGGTGCCCGCGGTCGTGGTGGCCGTCGTGGCGGTCGTCGCGAGGAGAAGGGCTGGGAGCCCGTTACCAAGCTCGGTCGTCTTGTGAAGGCCGGCAAGATCTCTTCTATGGAGGAGATCTTCGCCCACTCTTTGCCCGTTAAGGAGTACCAGATCGTCGACCAGTTCTTGCCTGGTCTTAAGGACGAGGTCATGAAGATCAAGCCCGTCCAGAAGCAGACCCGTGCCGGTCAGCGTACCCGTTTCCGTGCCGTTGTCATTGTTGGTGACTCTAACGGTCACGTTGGTTTGGGTGTCAAGACTTCCAAGGAAGTCGCCGGTGCCATCCGTGCCGCCATTATCATTGCCAAGCTCTCTGTCATCCCCGTCCGTCGTGGTTACTGGGGCTCTAAGATTGGTCGCCCTCACTCTTTGGCCTCCAAGGTCACCGGTAAGTGCGGTTCCGTCACTGTCCGTTTCATCCCTGCCCCCCGTGGTAAGGGTATCATTGCCTCCCCCGCCGTCAAGAAGCTTTTGCAGTTTGCTGGTGTCGCTGATGCCTACACTGCCTCTACCGGTACTACCCGCACAGTCGAGAACACCCTCAAGGCTGCTTTCGCCGCTATTGGTAACACCTACGGCTACCTTACCCCCAACTTGTGGGAGGCCACTCCTTTGACTTCCAACCCCTTGGACGTCCACTACAAGGCCGCTGCTGCTCCTTCTTCCCGTTACTAGGTACTTAAAATAGTGTAATTAGAAAAATTAATATTACAAAGATACCCAGGCAACATTGATATTGCGATAAATGCTATGCAAGCCCAACCCCCCACCCCCCCGGACTTGACTAGTACCGAACACCAGCTGTACCCCGTCGTCGTATCTCCTCAAACTGCTCTTGAACTCGGTGGTCTCTATCCCTCAGCTCTTTAGCAAGTGTGGCCATCTCTTGCTTAATGATAGCACGAGCGTTGCGCTTGAGCGATTCAGTGCTCTCAGAAGCGCCCACCAGGTAGAAGCTTTCGCCCGAGTTGCGACTGATCCCCAGCACGGAATCGAGACTTTTATAGATACTTTCAGTTGATTTCGCAACCAGATCGTCAATTGGATCAATACTTCGCGATATCCGCAGGCTCGCCCCTGGACTCACCGTTGGGGAAGATGCGTGCTGCTGTTGAGCCAAAGAGGTCTGTTTGGCTTTACCAGACAAGAGATACGCCGCGCGATGCCGATGCTGGGAAACGAGCGCCTCGAGGACTTTTGATCCGGGGTTTTCGGGGGCGACTGCGGCTGCATTGGCAAATAAATCAGCTGCTTCGTTGTGGGCCCGGGCTGCGCGCGTAAAATCACCGCCCAGAGTGGCAGCGTCTGCTGCTTTAGCACAAGAGTACGCTCGATCAAGATCGCTGTGGTCCATAAAGGGCAGCTTAGTGAGGAGGGTGCTGATGCTTTTATCGATAACGAATACTAGGGTGGTTCAGAGTATGTCAGTTGAGAGTGCTTTAGTTCAGGGTAGTTTGATTTTCAGCCTGATTACTTTACTGGTTTAATATTTACTCCATAGACTGTCAAGGTGTTTGACAGCCTCCTTGGGCTGCTCCACTACTTTTGCTGAGTCACCTAATTACTCTCGACGCGTCGTGCCGCCATGAGTGATCTCGATAGTGACTTGGAGGATGCCAGTCCTCAGGTGATTCCTAGTAGTAGTCCTAGTGTCACAGTAATCCCTGTGATAAAATACAGTCTCGGCGAGCTCCCTCCTACGAGACTCTGGGGGGTACCTAAACAGCCTCTGCAAGGCATAGCGACAGAGCCACCCAATGACCAGTCCAATGATACATCGAGCGCCCCTAAAAGGACTGTGGAGCGTCTAGAGCCCTCTCACGAGCTAGACTCTCCAGACTCGATCCATTCCTCAGACGATTGTTCCTATAGCTCGTACTTTGAACGCAAGGAAAGTGAAAGGAGCCAAAGTAAGCTCAGGTACAAGAGACGGAAAATCGCTCATAATCCAAAAGGGAAACCTGGACTCAAGGGGTATGATGCCGAGTTTGACTTCCAGCACGCACAGCCTCGAGGAGAGTCTACTGTTGGGTCTCCTGTATCACTTGACCAACAGGGGCACCATCCCGCTGGTAGCAACAATAGTGACCCTGATTTATTCCAAACTGCCCCATCAGTATTTGAAAACAATCAAAAAGATGTCATACCCTGCACTCAAGAGGAAACGGTAGGAACACCTATCCGCATCAAGCCTTCCTCGAGAGTCCCCGAGTTGGAGCAAGGAGATACGACGATTCAGAGTGACGATATATTCCATGACGATAGTGAACAGGACCAAATAAAAACAGACTTTGACACAATCGCGTATATTCGCAAGTACTGCTCCAAATCAGTATTTGAAACCCTACCTGGCCCCGAGGACTCGGATGCCCTCCAGGCAAAGGCTACTACTTGAACTAATTTATTCCGTCTCTTGCACAAACTTATTTTTCCTATTCTTCTGGTAGGTGGGGGTGCTTGATACAAGTGTGATCACGGAGTTTGGTATTCAAGTTCTAGATATGACCATACAAACCCAGTGGTGGAGCCCCAATTTGGAGACCTGGCATCTCACACTTGCTGCTTTAACTGAGAAGATAATTGATGAAAAACTTTAGAATAAATAAACTACAAAGATCCAAAAATTCCTTTCTGAATGGCGCGATTAGCTCATGGCGAGCCAGCAGTATCACTCTGATTAAATGAACCCGGTTGGAGACTGGCCAACCATGAAGTAAAGACAGCTTGTTGAAGCTTTATTGTCCTTACCACAGGCTCAAGTGGGGGCGTAAGACCTACATCACCTTAATACCCGTCGGTACGTAGTGC
>JAKTWO010000057.1:0-48735 GCA_030582055.1 Wickerhamiella lipophila | reverse complement strand
GGATCTCTCCTGCTTGAGCTACCTGTTCAGGCTTAGCGAGCGCACGGTGTGCAGACCGGTTACTCTCTGGGTTGGGAGCTGTGCATATACGTGCGTTTCTGCACCACACCGATTGTTTTACTTGATTACTTTAATATAATATATATTGTGGATTTTGTAGGTGAATTTGGTTGTAATATATATAGCAATATTGTTCTGTGGTTGCCATTGAGGTAAGCAATGCATGTAACAGGTAATTACATTGCACATCCTCTAGGACACCCGGGATGTTATCGATACGAGACTGGCTTTTGTTAGCTAGGGCTGGATTTAGAAAAGTCGATCAAGATAAATACATACATGCATACATATCTATTAATAAAGCTGCGGTGAAGCAAATTCATTCGGTTTTATTGAGTCTCAGTAGTGATCATGCATATAGCTGCCGGTCTTGTGCCCTGTTGGTACATAACCTAAACCCACATCGCCCGAACATATATAAACAATTAGACGTGAGTTGTATTCTATAACCCACGGATATGCTGATCCGTGGGGTGCACCGCTCTCTTTCTTTAGGATTTCAGCATTAAGAACCTCCTCGGGGGCTCTACCTAGCCTGCCCATCACGTGACTTTCTGAGAGTGGCACTATTTGGGCGCTTACCGACCCTAAAGAGAATCATTTGTCACTAGCTCGAAAGTTACTCTGTGAAGGGCTATATAGTAAAGTGAACACCCGGCCAGAAAACAAATAAAAATTTATATATACACTCGTATTTACACACAGCCACATATTAGCTCTTTATGAAGCATTTACGCCTCTCTTATTCACTAGAATCAGGCTCTCTGAAATGCCTCGTGTAGAAGGTCTCCCATATCTCGATTGACTGCTTTTGACTCTCGATTGCATTTTCGAGATACAGCTCCACGGCATTGCGGAAATCATGGATCTTCTCGCGATCGACGCGAGATAGTTCACTCTCGACTCTTTGTGAGGCCACAGCGTAGGCCTTTTCTGCACTCTCGGCTTTTTCAATAGCAACCTTGGCTTCCGCTTCAGCTGCCTGAACACGATCACTCTTCTGCTTGTAAAGCTTGTCAAGCTGTTGCTCCCGTTTAGTAGCATCGGCACGGGTACTTATTGCCGCTATCTGAAGCCTTTGCTTTGCATTGCACGCATCTCTAACACTATTCACTAGACGAGTTTGCTCATCTACAGTGCACTCGATAAACAAGGTATCCTGCTGCTTTTGGCGCTGATGAAGCTCTCCGAGTTGATAATGTACCTTGGAAAACTCACGCAAAAGACTCTCAATGGTTCTAGTCGGCTCAACATCAGCCAGAGCAGTAGTCACGCTTGCGAACTCAGTTAGTGAAAGGGCAAAGTTACTACGCTGCTGATGGAGGGCATCAAATGCCTTTGCTAGCCCCTTGAGCTGCATCTCGAGACCGTCTAGCTCCATTCGTTTCTCAACCAGCCATGTATCATTATCATCATTTTTACCAAATACCGAGAGGCCCAAAAAGCCACCAGCAGAAGTAGTGGCCTCGAGCTCTTCATCGCTAATAACGCGGGTTTTTAGATACTCGTTGAAGTCTGAGTTTGTGAGAAAAGCAACTAGATCCTGATCGACTCTCAGAATAGGGTGTGAAGCCACTTTTTGAAGCATTGTTGCAAGGGCCGACCTGCGATTCTCCACAAAGTCGTTATTCATAGTACCAAAAACTTGCTTTTCGGGTGGCGGAGGCACAATACAACCCGCGTTATTAGATACGAGCGCCTTATAAAGCCAACGAAAGTCTCGGTACCTTCTAGTGACCGAGAAAATGCCCTCACTACTAGGAAACTCGGGCAAGTCTGTGGTGGTGTTAATAGTATAAACAATGTGAGCTGAGGTTATATCTCCAACTTTGGAGGGATCTTCAACATCGACATCCAGCTTTCCAGCTAATTTAAGTTGCTCATCTTCGCTCTCTGACTCTCTAGTGGGACTCTCAACCTCTGGCTCTTCCACCGGCTCCTCAAGGCTGATGTTTTCGAGCTTCGAAGGTAGGTCCATGGCCTCTTGTTTCTTCTTTGGAGACGGAGCAGCAGGAGCAAGCGGTCCCGCATCAATTGACTGCGTTTGGACAACCGCTTTTTTTATCTTTGAGCTGCGGGTGCGTCGTGCAGGGGATTTTCTAATCTTTGGTGGCTCCTCGGCTTCAGGTGTAGCGCGAGCGTGATATTCTAGCCCTTGAGCGGGCGTGTTAGCACCCAGTAGTTGGCTGCTGTCAATCTGAGCCGGTTCATCCCCGTATGGGTCTGACTCCAGTACTGAGGTATTTGCATGTTCAGAATCGGGCTCATTATCACTGGCATTGCCCCATGGACTCGGCTCGCCATCGTAATTCGCCTGAGATCCCCAGGGACTTGGTTCATCTTCCCCAAGAAACGACATGGTAGGGTGTTAACGGTACAGACCCCCTATATGTACCCATCCCATCTACTGATCTATGTGCGCCCACCCAGGGTTTTCAAGGGCTACAGAGCAACTCCCGATTAGTCAAAGGTTGCTCATTCGCGTATAATGCTTCAACTGACACATAAGGATCTTGTATGAAAAATTATAAATTTGGTGCTGGCAAGCAATGTGGATATCCTTGATTAAACCCATTTGATCTCATTTGATCTTATCCTTTGAAACATCGCTCATATTTTGATTCAAAATCTGAGCCTGTCCCTTATGTTTTGCAAAAAACATCAATCTTTGTCCACAGCAAAATTGAAGTTTCATGCAGGATGGGACAGATTGCATATTTGCTTTCGCATAAGCCCGTTAAGCAAGATGCTGTTCTCACTCCAAACTTTGCAAAACAATACCAAAATATCTTTATAGATCTGCAGCTCTAGTCAGAGACGTATACTTTGACCAAAATAGTTGCGTAGAGTATCATGAAGTTGAGGATAGCGGTGACCCAATAAATGCATGTTTCATGCATACTTATGCATCCAAACGGTTCTTTGACAAGCTCATGAGCCGTCGGGGGTATACAGCAGGGTATTCCAAGTAAATTTGAATAGCTTCACACACTCGTACTCTCGTAGCTGCATTAGATTATGTTGATTTTAAAACATATTATCAGTATCAAGCAGCCCTATGCAGCAAAATTGTAATTATGCAGCCCAGCTCAAATCTTCTATATGTAGAGGTAACCTCCCTCCGGATGCTCTGCCACCCCAACTTTTCATACCCAAAGTTTGTTCGTCTAAACTAAAGGAAATATTATTCAAGCAAACGATAATCGAATAATGGCAGGCGTCGCGCACCTGAATGACACTAACGTGACCAAGCACGAATATGAAGAGGCTCACTTTGTCGAGTGGATGTGCTGCCAATGTGCCTTTTTCACAACAATTCTGCTACAACAGAGCTGTAATAGATGTCATCACAACATGTGCCCCTATTGCCAGCATCAGCGGCTGAAGATCACCTCATGTCGTCCAAGATCGAACACTCCGTATTAATGACTTTGTTCAGCATCATCCTTCATCCAATGAGGATAACCATCAAAAAACAAGCTTCTATTTATTCTCGACTTTTGTTGCAATCCCCCTCAATACTGTCCCACGCAAAATTAAGATATATCAGGACGCGGGAGAATTTGATGAATCTCGGCTCAATCCATAGTCACTACGGGATTAAAGGTGATTCCAAACCCTTGCACTAGTCATTAAGACATGTGCCCCAAGTACATATATCTCCTCACCTACTTTTTATATTTAATGATACCATCTAGTCGCTCTCTTGCTCCTCCAGCTCATCAAACACGCTGGAAATTGCAGGCATCGCCTCTTGGATCTCGCCGACCTGAGACACGCCGAAATGCATACCATCAAATCCAAAGCAAGTCGGTGAGCTGAAATTCACATTATGGGTGGCATGCATTTTAGGGTAGCGCTGAGAAAAGTGGGTCAAGACAAGATTTCGCGCCTCCATTTCGCGGGCAACTTGAGCTGCTTCGCTAACTGTAGAGTGCTTCTTTTCTTTCGCTTCTTTGGCTAGCTCATCATCGTGCGTCGCCTCGTGAATCAACACGGTAGCCCCTTTGGCCATACTGGCGAAAAACGGCGAAGGGCGTGTGTCGCCACTGTATGCAACACGAAATTCCTGGCCATCTGCAAGCTGATAAGTCAAGCAGCCAGAGTATGCCCGATCGCAGTGCCTCGCCTTGCACGCCTTTGCATCTTTTATTTTTAGCTGTGCAAGAATCTCACTCTTGCTTTGTGTACGCCGGCCGTACCCTACACCCTGAATAATGTTTTCCATGTCGACAAAGTTGACACGAGATAGATCCACAGGTTCAAAATCAATCTCAGCCCATGCCTGCAAGTAACTAAATAATGCTGCAGGGCCAATGACGTTGACAATTCCTGGGTTAATACTTTGCCAGCTTTTTATGAGCTGAAGCGACCCCAGGTGATGATCTGCATGCATGTGTGAGATATATAAAAGATCCATCTCGGCCATAAACTTCCTGTAATCGTAACCACTCAACAACCGCTTTAAACTGTTATCCGTGCCCTCGCCGCAGTCGAATATTAATCCTCGGATCCCCGAGGCGGTAGGCACTCTCACTACTGTGGCACTGACATTGCGGTATTTTGATGGGCATGATGCACCAGTACCAAGAGTAGTGATTGTCGGCTCTATGATATCACCCAATTGAATAGGGGAAATTTCGGGACCTTGATATTTTCCGTGGTGATGGTTATTTTTGATGAGGCTAAAGGTGTCGCCACTGTGCATGATTTTCAAATTCGGGATATCTTGTCTGAGACATTTCTTAGCATCGGAGGATCGCATAATTGGGAAAACGCTCGGAAGTATTCCCCGGAGCTTGTGTTGAAGAGTGTTCAGAGACTCGAATACTGGTTCGTCGCTACAGTAATCGGGATGTGAAATATAGTGCTTGCAGTTTGAAGGAAATTTAGAGATCATCTGGGCCATCAACTCGCTATCAGGGCTTATCTCTGAACCTAAAAAGTAGTAGACCGCATCTAGGCTAAAATCATGATCATTATCTCGCTTGCGTTTTTGGTAATTATTGTCGAGGGCACTCTCAAGATGCTTGACTGTGGGTAAATCTAAAACAACTGCTCGAGTAGGAATGGCACCTGCCTCAAGTACTTGGTCGGGGGTCACTACAGTGCCATTCTCGAGAGTCACCGGCTTTCCATTTGAAAGTTGACCAAACAATTTGCCTTGGGGAACCCCCAACTCTAAAGCCTTTTGGGGGAGAAATTTTCCCCTTTGTGGCTGCATTTGTATAATATAGCATGTACTCTCAAGAACTAGAAAAGGTTGGATCTCGAGGTTTTCATCAATATAATTCAGGGAATTGGCTTTCTCAAAATTGAGTTTATCGTGCCAATTGATATATTTCCAAGTAGATGCCATCTTCATGATGTTTTCAGGGTTACATGAGTAAATGCGGCTCAGGATGGACCCAGAATCGCCAAGAGTCAATAAATAACCAGGCAGTCCACTAACATTGGCCCATGACATTCTTCCGGTCAGCCAGATTCCTTGTAACCGAGCAGACTTAACCTTCATCTCACCCATAGTACGTTGGAACCCCTCAGAGACTTTACCAATAAGGTACCTTTTTCCGTCATTGGCGAGAATCATAAGGGCCGGTTGGCTGATATCACTGCATGCATGGGCTAATACTGCGATACTTGAGGTCATACGACCACTCACACGACCACTCATTTTACCCTCAGCTCTTGGAGAGTGTGTGTAAAGATTTCAGTTTGTATTATGTAATTATTTTCCCAAGGCTCTCAGAACCTCAAACAGATCAAGGTGAGGACTGCGGTAACTGGTATTTCTATCGATTCTTGGACAGGACAAGCTTATTCGATGCCCATATAATATCAGGGCACTCGCTCCTCGGACTTATTTGTAAAATTTTTCTGGCTAATAAATATAAATCAAGGTGCAAGGCACAAGGCACGCAATTGCAACTAGCTACATGTCCAATGGCAGTCTAATCGTCACTCGCGTACGCATCACTCATGTTCTCATCACTACTTGTGTCGTCCACGATACCTTTTTTGACGGAAGCGGTGGTGACCGTACGCTTTCTAGGCGATTTTGGCTTCTGAATGCGCTTTGATACACGCTGCTTCTTGGGAGAAGGCTCGGTCTTTTGATCATCAAGCTCATACTCGTTATCCTCACCAACAACTGCCTCTGCATCGGCATCGTAGAAGCCTCTCTTGATAACCTCCTCGATGCTCTGAAGCTTATTCTTGTCATCTTTGCTCTTGCTGGTTTTAACATTTCTGATGAGTCTTTCAGCAGCCGTTTTGAAAATTGCGAAAGAACGAGCATTTTCACAACGGCGCAACTTCTCCTCAAGCTTCTCGAGTGTGCGGAAGTTATCGGCTTTAGATACAAGAAAGCCACAAAGAGTGCGAACGATTCTCAAAGTGGGGTCTTTACTATCCATGGAGTCATCGTTGGTGCTAATCACGGGTTTGGACGCATCAAGACTGTTCAAGATCTGAATAACCGCATTGTAAAGGCTTTTGTCACGCGTTGAAAACTCGCTGAAAAAGGTATGGGCCAGGCTGTTGATACGGGCATCCTCGTTATGTAGAAGGCGAGCCATATTACCCAAATTACCCCTTACCTTGACTTTGCCACCAAGAATCAAAAATGTGACCACTACCACGACTGTGCGCTGAATCTCCTTGTCAGGACTATTGAGAACGTCAAACAAAACATTTGTATAATCCTCCATTTCATGGCTGTGCAAAGAATTAAGATCGCTCATGGCAACAACAACCGTGGACTTGACAATGTTATTTCCAGTCTTTTGGAGCAGCTCACAAAGAAGCTTCACATTCTTGCGACAATAAGTTTTTTCGGCGCACATTAGTTTACCCAGAGTAGAGACGGCAGCGACTTGAGCAAATGGAGAATACTCTGTTAAACCCCCTTGCGTGATATCAGGGTCCTTTTGCATATCATAAGAATCACGGATACGAACACAGAGCTCATGTACTTTTGGAGCAAACAAATGAAAAATACTCTCGTCTGAGCGCAAGAATTCACGCTTGATTCTTTGAACCAGCTCCTCGCAAAAGAGGCCCCGACGATTAGTATTTTGGAACGCCGATGTAACCATAACATTCTGGGAGCTTCCTGTGGCTAAGGCACTGTGTTTGGGCTCCTCGGCTTCATGTCTGAGTCTCTCTGTGAATCTCGCGTATTCATCATCCACAAAGGAGCGTGCAAGAAGTACCATCTCCCCCACAATATAAATCATTTGGTAGAATACAGTTTGGCGCTGGGGTACGTGCTCACTGGGGTCATCAGGGAAAACAATCCTGTTGAATCTTGCCAATAACTTTTTCGTTTGAGAAAGTTTTGAAAGATGAACAAATGCACGAATAGCTTCATGTGCAAATGCAAACCACTCCATTGTATTGGAAGGGGTGGTCAAAAGCCGACGAATTTTATCCACGAACTCAAGGGTAGCATCAGACTTCTCGATATTTTGTAAAATACGACATGTATAGAGGCCCATTTGGTAGTCATAAGCACCATTAGCCTGAGCCTTAAAACCATATTCTATGAGATACTCTTTGCCGTCAGCAAAGCGCGGCTTGATGGAAATCAGAATAGACAAAACTACCGCGGCGTATACTCGCCATACCGTGTCTTCGGAGCCATAAAATTCCCATAGCCGGGCCACAGTAGACTCCCAAAATATCCTGTTGCTCTTTTTGTCACGGAACTGGAAGTAAAGCTGCAACAGCCGCTCAAACGAGGTTATCTCTGAGCTTGTTAGCTTGGACACTAGACTCATGAGTCTTGACGCGATGTGGACATTGGTTATATCTTTTCCGTTGGCGTCGGTTTGAGAATGGGATCCGTCTTCTGGTGGGTCTTCCTCAGAGCTATACAGCCAAATGTTGGCAAATGAGTCCAAGAGAGCGGTAGTGACACTGTCTAGTGAGGCTTTCTTTTCTTGCTCCGTTTCGTTGCTGCTCTTGTCATCGTATGACTTGATCCAAACCAAGTTAAGCATTCTAATGACACCTGGCTCAGAAGATTCTACATTGAGAAGGTAAGCGCTTTCAAGAAGGGCAATGATAGCGCTCAAATCAGTCATTTTAGCACATAGCAAAAGATCAGTTGTGAATACTACCGCTGTGTCCACTGTCTTGCAAAATGAAAGGCCATCATGGTACCAGCTAGTCACTAAATCAATCTCCGCTTTGATCACTTTAAGTTCCTGTAGCTCAGCTTCTGTTGAATCATCAGCTGCTGCTATTTTAGCATCCATATCTGCACTTGCACTCGAACATTTCTGGAAATATTGATCAAACAAATTTTGATTTAGATGTCCCACCTCAAAATTCTCAACATCAATCATAGCCATGGCCTTGTCGGATAAACCGGGGAATCTCAAGAAAGTGTTGTTGAGCATAATCTTACCGAACAATCCCATTGATGCCGCTCTCACCAAAGTAGACACATCCTGCATACGTTCGCTTGATACCTTGATGAGGTTCTTGAGTAGATCCTGGGTGTGAGCTCTGTTGAGCCACTGATGGTACCCGCTGTAAAACTCAGAAAGAGATTTCATGATAGAGTTGCGTACGAGGAAATAGTTGTCCAGCGTTTGCTTGAGATAAGTTTCGATGATCTCCCGCATGACTTTGCCGCTCTCATCGGATTCATTGGTATAACTAGCAGCCTGGACTTTGAGCACTTCGTCTAGAGCTTTCACCGCTGCACCACGGATCTTAGGATCCTGGTCCTCCAATAATGAGATAAGGGTACGGTATTGTGTACAGAGAACTTTCAACACATCTGTATCTGCAGAAGAAGACTTGATGAACTCCGCGAGGTTCGTGACTTGATTGGCGAGATCGCTATCATCGTGATCAATCTGGACGGTCAAAAAACTATTTATCATTTTCTCGACGGCTCTATCCTCTCCGTCATCACCCTGGTTAAGCAAGTATCTCATGAATTTGATGCAGATGGTTTTCGCTGCCGAGTGGTATCTCAAGATCCGAACCACACGGCTCACGAGCTGTTGAGTCTGAGAATGGTACTTGTGGGCAGATGCAAGTAAATCAAACACTTTTTCTGGCTTTCCCTTTGTCTCGAGACGTGTTTGTGCCAAGAGACTTAGAATAGGCTCCATGTACTGCTCGGCTAGTGCTTGGCATTCATCTTCATCGCTGCCGAATGGTGCAAACCCCAGCAGAATTATACGCTTCACAGCATGCATAATCGACGAGAGACAAGCAAACAAGTTGTCGTCCTGTGATTCCGTTAACTTTTGGTCTTGTTTGCCGGCAACGGCACCAACCCGAACATTCTTGCCGGTTTCCACTCCTCTTGCAATGCTCCTTAAAATAAAATAACAGACTCTCATGATTTTCTTGGCGGATTCCACGTCCTGATCCTCGAAACTCCCTGGTGCTTTAAGGCGATCAGCTAATTGGTCACATACGACGCGTATACCTCCACATAATAACAATGAATCAGGTTTTGTGCTATCAAAGTATTGGGCCAGCGCAATATACTCGTGGTAACGGCGCGAATCTATCAGTAGATGGGGCGTGAGCTCGCGACTGGCCTCTTGATAATCAAGGGAGGGGCGCTTGTCATAGCGCTCGGCTACTCGATCATTGATGATTGCAATCTCATCACAAAGTGCAAACGGCATTGGACTCTCGAGGTGTTTGATTTAAAGCAAATGCGCCCGTTTGCAGTACCTCGTTGAAGTAAACACCGCTGACAAATACCTTGAATTTAAAGATTCTCCCTTGGAATGATCAGCTCAGTGGGGCTCGGATGTATCGGCTCTGTAGTGTTATTATGGGTACTTAGCGGATTTTTGGTCAACCAAATCGGAATCACCTACAATAAGCCGTTTTTCCTGACCTATCTCAATACTTCGTTTATGGCCCTTTACCTTCCGTTTGTTAAATCATGGGCAAACGTGCGAATGGTGGCACGTGCCGCAGCAGAGTTTGCATTATTGTGGTTTTTGAGCAATTTGTTCAATAACGCTTCATACTTTTATACCTCTGTTCCATCTGCAACAATTATCGCTTGCACCTCTTCATTCTGGACGTTGCTTGTAGGCCACTATTTGGGGATTGATAGGTTCACATTGCACAAGCTTGGATTATTGGTAGCTACTATGGTTGGTGTAGCACTCATCTCATACCAAGATGAGGTCAGTACAGCAACAAAGCCCCTGCTTGGCAATATTCTTGCCTTATTAGGGGCACTGACCTATGGTCTATATACCTGTCTGCTCAAAATCAGAGTCGAGGACGAATCTAAGCTCGATACCAGGCTATTTATGGGTCTTGTGGGTTTGTTCTCTTTTCTGGGTCTCTGGCCGTTTATAATTGTGCTCCACTGGAGCGGCGTCGAGACTTTCCAGGCACCGCCCCAGCAAATTTGGGGTCTCGTAGTAGTCAATGGCTTGACCGGTATGTTGAGTGATTTGCTTTGGGTACTTGCAACCCTAATCACCAGCCCGCTAATCGTGGCTGTGGGCCTTTCTGGTACCATTCCCGTTAGCGTGCTTGGCCAGTGGCTAGTTGGAGGCGAAATTGGTGGGCTCGTCTACTTTTTGGGTGCTGGTCTCGTTTTTTGTAGTTTTGTGGGCATTGTGAAGAGTGAACAAGTCATCGAGCATATTTAAAGACCATGTATGCCACATGGCTCGACCTCCTTGGAGCACCACCCAAGTCGCATCCTAGCCAACCACTATACCCTATTTATTCTTTGTGTGTAAATTAATAATTTCACCTAAACAACAAGAAATTTACGATGTTATATAGTGCGGACCGCAGCATTTTTTATGAAAAATTAAGAATGGCTTCTTCTCGCAAAATCAAATAGTACTCAACCGGTATCGAGGTGGCATCAACGCCGCCTGAATTATTCCTCGTCTTCATCATCATACGCGTCAAATGGCAAGACCATATCGTACCATCCACCATCGCCAAATGAGCTCTTGGACTCTCCGGTGCTCTGGAACCCGACCTTCTCATACATGTGGATCAATTCTTTATGAGCGATAATCACAATAGCGTCCGCAGTGTGCAGGCTAAACAAGCGCTGGACGTAATCCTTGAGCAAGGTGTGGGCAAGGCCCTTGCCGCGATACTCAGGTGTAACAGCCACAGAGTGGACGGCGATATAGCGGCCAGTCTCTTTGTGAGACCCGATCTCCATCGCAGCGTCGATATCAGTCTTCTCCACCATCTTGGTGGCGTGGATGTGAGCGACGAGGGTTTCCTTGACGAGCGATGAACGGGTTGCAGCAACACCATCGACATCCTCTTCATCACGTTTCCAATCGTATTCACGGGCGAAGACACCACTGGTCAACTCGGGAGCCTCACGAATACGGTATGCAATCTTCTCCTCAGAGGCTTGTTCGGCAGGAGGAAAGCAGGCTTTCTCGAGCTCGGCGGCGGCCTTGACGTCATCCATATTAAGAGGACGGATTACATGGTTTGCGGGAAGAATTCGCTCCTGGTACCCGAACTTGACCTCCAAGTCGCGGTACAGGCTTTCTAGAGCAGTTGGGCGCATTGGTAAGCCAGGGTGTCCCATCGCGCTATACATGTACGGGTGACCACACCCACCGGCTAGGGGGCAGAGAAGTTTGTGACTCAAAATAAAGCATTATGGCTCTAGTTGCAACTATTTGGTTAAGTATTGGCGGTTAGATCTGCCAGTCTCGGATCCATGGTCCTGATTTGCACTTTCCTCTCAAAGTCATCCCTTATCAGAGCTCGTCTCAGGGCCAGGTCAGATCATGTGACTGAAGCTTGACGCTGAGGTCTGGCAGAGAACACTAGAGCGTGTCGCAGTGTATTGGTAAGAATACAGAGCCCTAATGTACGGGGACTCTTGTACCGCAAACTACATATATATGTACTGAGTTGCCCTAACTCCCCTAACTGACTTTAATAAATGATAGTGCAATGCCAATGGCTAATTACACTGACTTGACCGATTTCTATAATGAATATGGTTTCGACGATGGCTTTCTCTCTGATTTTTCTCATAGGGGGCACTTCAATGAAAATGTATATTAGCAAAAGATACTTAAATAAGTCTAGTTGCCCAACCAGTTGTTGTAAACACCCAGGGCTTTGATGATAGGGGCTTTCAATGATGAGGCAATATTTTCTACGATGCCAGCAGCATTCTTGTCGACATTGACAGTGATGGCGCCGGCCAGACCCTCAACAGCTTCAAGGACATTCTTCAGGTCGAGCTTCACAAGCCAAGACAAGTTAACGAAGTAGAGAACAGCATGGTCAAAGGTATCCTTCTTGTTGATCAAGGACGTCATGGTGGCATCGACGGGGCTGACCAGGGCGCTAAGGGTGCTCACGAGAGGAAGGGCCTGAGCAATACCGATTCCGTTGTTGGAGCCACAGGTACTGTTGACCTGACTGCCAGTGTCCTTGATAAGATCAATGAGCTTCTGGGTAGTGGTCTGCAGTTTGAGGAGGTTGACAATGTCGTTTTTCTTCACATTTTCAGCGAGGTTACCGACAGCCTTTGTCAAGTCGTTAATCTGGGCAGCCTGGCTATTGATGTAGGCAACGCACTCACCAGCATCGCGAGTAGTGACTTGATTATTGTTGTTGTTACCCCAGTTAAATGGAGCAGGTGAGGGAGCAGCCGCAACGAAAGCAAAAGTAGACAAGATAGTAGAGAACTTCATAGGTAGTGTGCAATACCCGTGCTGTCGGCGTGTTTATATATATACCCGCACCTTACATTACTCATGCACATAAGCCTACCACTGCATGCAATGCGTTTGTTCATTTTTATGCGGTGGTGCTGCGTGAAGAATTGTGGGATGCATAATTGAAATGCAGTGAATATCAGAATCAAAAGAAGCGTGAAGGGGGTGAGATTCTTATCTTATCATATTGTATTTATAGCTAGAATATACTCATTAGCTTAGTGTACGCTTTGTATTCAGCAATTGGCTTCGAGAACCTCACTATACTGCAACCCCAGTAGTAGTTGCAAAAGTGGGGTCCTGCATAACAGGGCCCTTAACTCGCTGAACGGATGCTGGTCTTGTTCCTATAGCTTTCAACCTAATCTTTTATTGGATTCGTCGAGAATTTGGTACGATGCCTACGAGGATTCGCCCGTGGAGACCAGCCAATCAACGGGGGTCTTGCATGCATCTTCATCTTCATGCTTGGCACTTCATGATCATCGTTAATGGGTGCTCGAAACAGTCTGTGTTCAATTCAAGAGGTCGAACGTAATTATCGTGTATATGATTTGACATAATTTAGCGATATGCGCACACGTTTAGCATACGATATTGGCAATACTATCGCGATTTGGGCCGTTTTCCCCGCTACGAAACCCACGATCCAGAAGGCAGATCATTGCTGAATTTGATGGTCGCTTATGCAATACCCCACAATAGACATATCACATTTCAAAATGGATTGGTAATGACTTGCTAGGGACTTCTTCCCCCGCTCAAGTATTCTCAAAATCATAATAGAAGCCTAGTTCATTGAATGTGTGATACATTCTGAGAAGGCTTCTTTGTTGATCAAAGTACACAGAAGTAACCCCCTACCCTGGAATTTCCCCCACCCGCCTAGTTCTGGTTCGAATGAGGTGTAACAATCAAGTGCCACATTGAGCGGGGTAACTTTTTTTCTTGAGCAGCAGCACTTGGATTACATTTCACGATTTTCTTTCCTCTAGAGGCCGGTCATAAGATACCAGTGCATGCAAGTTCTCCAAAATAACGTATCTGTTGAGTTACTGCACGCCCGCGCAAAAGATAAGACTGTGCTTGGCGTTAAGTCAAGAGAAAATCGCATAACCCTCTGGTGTATAAAGCTATGATTTGGTGTTTCCCCTTGGTTTATTTGCGCTAACTTATCGTAATTTTCCTGATTTGTTCATCTACATCCTGGAATGATCTCCATAGTTACCTTCAACCTCTCTGAGAAACGCAGCAGCAGAAAATGAGCAGCCTCGGGTAGGTGGTCAGTATATAATTAACAGATCCTTTTAATGCGCTAGCTCCCACCTCGAAAATAACAAACCACTGGATTACGGAAAATTGTGGCCGTATGCGCATCTCATGTTATTAATAAATATATTCTCTTGAGGGACCTGCATTTGGTCACCGCCCTTAACTTGCATATCTTAAGGGTCTAGTCCAGTATGCAATCAATCAAACACACCTCAATCGGAGAAAACTCGGAAACTAGCGCCGATACTTGGGCCAATCTGCATATATTGACCAGCTACTAGGCAGTAGCTTCACACAGCACTCGAACCAAAAGAAACGCGAAATGTATATAATATCAACAAACATAAACAAATCTTCACAAGCAAAAATTCAAACAAACACTTTCAAGTACACCGCTATGGTCTCAGTACCCAGGACAGTTATTTGTTTAGGCACCCAAAACTACCGCCACATCTTTTGGCCACATGAAGCGCGCTCTGGGCGCCAGACTAATAACAGCTACTCCGCGCAACTCTTCAGACGAAGCTTCGTACGCGCTAGGAGAAAGAATTGGTAAAGGCGCGTTTGCCCAAGTCTTTAAGGCTATTGATGTCAACTCAGCCCAGATTGTCGCGATCAAAGAAATACCCCTCAGCGAAATTAGCTCTGTAGAGAGCATTATGCGTGAAATTGAATTACTACAGGATTTAGCTCACCCCAATATCGTACAGTACCTGGGATTCGTCAAAACAGACGATATTTTCCACATTGTTCTCGAGTATTGCGAAAACGGTAGCTTAGCGGCAATCCTCCGCAGATTTGGCGTTTTCCCAGAAAACTTACTCTCAATATATATGTTCCAGGTTCTTGAAGGACTCGCGTATCTACACGAGCAAGGTACTATTCACCGAGATATCAAGGGCGCCAATATCCTCACTACAAAAGATGGTGTAGCCAAATTGGCCGATTTTGGCGTTGCTACTGATGCCCTCAGTGCTGAGGGACCCCAAGTTGTTGGCACACCGCATTGGATGGCTCCTGAGATCATTCAACTACAGGAGCCCACCATTGCATGCGATATCTGGAGTTTGGGGTGTACCGTTATTGAGTTAAGCACGGGCAAGCCTCCATACCATGAACTTAGTGGTATTACAGCAATGTACTCAATGGTAAATGATGATTTGCCCCCCATTCCAGTTGACTCGGCACCACTAGTAAGAGATTTCCTTGAACTCTGCTTCCAAAAGGACCCCAATCTTCGCACCTCTGCTGCACAGCTCCTAGATCATGCTTGGATTCGTCGTGCAAAGCCTCCTCCACCTGTACCGGATGTGGTCAAAACTATCCAAAACTGGAACTCGCCAAGACGCAGACAAAAGTTGAGTGTTGCTAGTCAACTCGATCTCAGGGATGCTTACAGAGAAGCAGATCAGCAAGTGGGGTCGATAGGCTCAGCTCTTAGCTCATGCGTCCCTCTCAAAGCCCCTGCTAGTCACCGAACAGTGAGCGTCTCCAAGTTTATCGAGAAAGATGACGACTTTGACGATATTGCTGATCAACTGGAGTCTGCTGCACCAGTTATAAGCTCCCCCCAGAAATCACCCCGCAAATCCCCTCAAAAACTACTTCAAAAGCCGCTTCATGATCCATTCGAGGGCATAGCAGAGTTGATGGTAGAGGAACCCAACCAGCGTTTAATTACCATCCATGAAGAAGTTAATAAAATAATCACTTTATTATACAAGGCACCCTCCACTCAAGTCCCGGTTGACATCTACTATACAAGGCTTTGTGAGCTCATCAATGCTGAACCCTCGATAAAGAAGATCATTCTACAGAATCGTATTTTGAGAATTGCCATTAAAACTGCGACAAGCAGACCAGATAACAAACGCCTCGAAGCAATACTCGATTTCATACATGTTATGGTCACCAAGGATGAAAATGCACTGGAAACTTTCTGCTTGAACAACGGGCTCTCACTTTTGTTGTCATTGTTTAGCTCGCTTCCACACCGCTGTTTGCTGATTTTGATCGAAGTGCTTGAAAATTACCCATTTGGTCCCCGATTGGTAGTCTGTCAGAGCCAGTACTTGGCGTACCTGAGCTCGTTCATCTCCTCTAAAGATTCTCAGACCACCCCTCTGGCTGCGCGCTGCATTTTGACCATATTTGAAAAGTTTGGTGCCCGTAAACGCGCGGAGCTGTGGTACCTCTTTAACTCTGCAAGTCTCTTACAGCATGTGATTGGAGCGCTAGATGCAGGCCTGGCGTTACCGAGTTTGTACGCACTAGTCACTGGATTTTCCCGCCTTCCACCCGAAGTGATTGCCGAGTTTGTTAACAAGCACGCATTACGCAAACTTATGCATGTGTACCGTCACCTACCATCGGCCAGCGAGTACCGCCTTGAGATTCTTCGGGTCTATAAATCGCTTTCCACTGTTCCTGAAGCACTCCAGGCTATTGAGCAAGGAAAACTGGAACCCTACTTTGTGCGTATCCTAGCCGATTGTTATAAAAAGCCAGTACAAGACACGAGGTCGCACCTCAGGGCTGCCTGCCTGCTTCCTTTATTCCACAACTACTGCCGCCTCAGTGCTGTGAGACAGCAATCACTTGCCAAAGATGGTCTAGTTCCACTATTGCTGGCCACGTCCTCAAAAGAGCCTGACCTCAAAGAGTTCTCGCTCCCATTAATCTGTGCCATGGCGCACAATGGTAATGCATGCTGGAAAGCCCTGTGGGAATCAGACGGCTTGCAATTCCTTATTGATTTGATAAATGAGCCAGGTTGGGAAATGCAAGCAATGGCAGCGATAACAGCGTGGCTCACTCGTCAGGTTGACAATCCGGAACTGGATTTAAGCTTTATTCGGCATGGTGGTATCACAGCAATCGTGCAGGTAGTCAATGAGACTAGGGCAGAAATATTTGCAGCTATCGCAACATCGCTCTCTACATTGGTCGACCAATGCCCTCAAGTTTGTAGTAAACTTCCAGCACAGGCCATATTCGGCGCTTTGTGCGAGCAGCTGAGCGAGAGTGTGGTTTCAACTGCTCTAGTTAGAATACTAATGGTGATTCGCCGGGTCTTGGAGACTCAGGACTGTGTTCCAGAGCTCCTATCCACAGGACTCCATGAGAAGGTGCTGCAACTGTCAGAGGGAAATGTGCCTGTTATGTGCAAGCGCTTGGCGGCAAACATCATCAAGACGGCAAGCAGCGGAACTAGTGATCAGAAGCGTCAAAGAGGTGGGCACAGTGCGAGCGGCTCGCGTAAATCTAGCCGTGGGTCCCAGCGCCATCTCACAAAAGTAAAGCGTTAAGGGCCTTCTTTTGCAGCTATTTACCTGCTTAGCTCTGATAATTTTTGCTCTTTATTTATTTTTTCAGCTGAATTACAGCTTATTGAAGATAGCTTAAATTTTCAAACACGGAGAGAATAAGACTCTGTTTACAGCGACTTCTCGGGGTGCTATGTGATAATTAGAATGAGTTCTATAAATTAGGTATTTTTGTTGCGTTAAGCACTCACAAATGCATTTCATCCATGTCCTCCAAGAGCTCAGAGATGTCGATCTGAGGACCCTCTTCGTCTTCCATTTGCTGCTGAGCTTGCTGGGCTGGGTTCTTATAAAGGTTGATTGTGCCACGCAAATCCTCATCTTGTTCCAGATCGCGCAAGAAGTTCTCCATATCACGCTCGGCACGATCCACTTCTTGAGCATCGGGCTGCTCGTTGTACTCCTTAGCCATACGCTTAAGCTTCCAGTTGCGGTTGCGATTGGCTCTGCGGTTGGGGTAGAACTTCTTGACAAGAACAACATCCGGGGCATCCTGAAGGGCATCCCATAGCTCAGAATTGAAGTTGGCATTAACCAAAAAGTATCCGAGCACCGAGTCGCCAGCATGAAGCAACCCACCCAAATGAGTACGCACGATCAAAGTCTGGCTCATGTCATTGGCACGTGCAATCTGAACATCGCAAAGGACGTTACGACCATCCATAGGTCCCAAGTAATCGATGTCCAGGACAATGAATTCTTGGAGCTGGGCCTGGGTAGCCAGTGACGGGAAAGGCTCCCGCCAGTAGATATCAGCGGGTACTTCGGCCTTTTGTAAAGTGGTGGGGTCGAGAAACTGAATAGAATTGGTGATGCGAGAGCAGAGCACTACCTGGCTGATGTTTCCGTACTTGTGGGCTAAAGACTTGGGAAGAATTACCAAGTCGTCACGACAAATGGGGACAATCTCAACTGAATGACTGAACTTGTACTGGGAAGATCCAGTATGGGTATCTGTGGAAATCAGCTGCTCGCTTCTTTTGGCACGAATAGGAGCAACTTGGCTCAAAAAGTCCTGAAACTTGATGGCATGGTTAGGTCTGGCAAAGAAGAAATCAATACCATCACGACTTTCTTTGATGGAGACAGTATCCAAATGGGCATTGTGCCTCATAATAAGCTGCTCGAGATAGAGGAATGTACGTTTGTGCTGAACCTTTTGACGGAGCTGGACGCATGATCTCCAGGTGTGAACGGTGAAAAGTTTTGCGCAGTCAGGGCACTGGGTGGCCAAAACAACATAAACAACCTCAAATGACTCCTGGAGAATGACGCCCGGCTGGGCCTCACCCTGGATAGTGACTTTGATCTTGATACGTCTGGAGTGAGGTTCAGTCCAAACAAATGAAGCGTCGATGATGCGCACTTTTGCAAGACCTGGAAGTCTTTTCAGTAAAATTGCTAGTAGTTCTCTGCTTTCTGGTTCACAAGCAACCCAAGTTTGGGGCGGTAAAAAGTATCTTTCACAATTTCTGCAAAACTGAATATTTCCTTCCCTCGACACGGCAGAAGAGATGGATGCTGTCATTTTGATGCATTCGACACACATAGTACGGCCAGTTGTACCATCAATAGGTTGGCCACAGTTGTGACACGCGATTGTGAGAGCACCGACGTTTCCGACGGTCCAGTTTGATGTGTTCATGTCTGGATGGTGATTTGAATTATGATATTTTTTTTTTGTAAAGATGTAAGGAAAATCTTAAGAGTGGCAAACTCGTGGCAAACTTTTTATGTTCGCCACCCAGTTGCCACTCGCCACTCGCTCGCCCCTACAAATTACCTAAACGCTTCTCACCAATCACCATGTTTCGCACATCTTTGAGATTGGCTCGCGCTGTTCCTCGTCTCAGCCGTGGTTACGCCGAGGGCGCCGCTGATTCCCTCAAACTTAACTTTGTTGTGCCCTCCAGAGCCCTTTACAACAACGAGTCCGTCACCCAGGTCAACCTCCCCGCTACCAGTGGTGAGATCGGTGTTCTCGCTAGCCATGTCCCCACTCTTGAGCAGTTGAAGCCCGGCGTTGTCGAGGTCATCAACGCAGGCGAGACTAAGGAATTTTTCATCGCTGGTGGCTTCGCTTCCATTGGCGACGACTCTGTTTTGAACGTCAATGCCGTTGACGCTCACCCCCTCGAAGACTTCTCTGCTTCTGAGGCCAAGAGCTTGTTAGCTACTGCCCAAAAGAATGCCTCTAGCAGCGACGCCGCCACTGCTGCCCAGGCTGCTATCGAGGTCGAGGTTTTGGAGGCCCTTGTTGCCGTTGCAAAATAGATTAACGATTGATACGAACAAGCTATATGTGTAGTTTTGGTTAGTTAAATGACCCATCCTCTTAGAATTGGTGTGTTATAGCTATAAATAATGAGGCAACGAGTTATATCGCCCATATGTACTCGCAGAAATTGATGTATATAGACGAAGGCGTGCAGGGCCCACTGAAAATGGTGGACTCCCTGTAGACTTTTCATATTATTGCAATCAATTCTTATTGGGGTCAGTGCGATCGATGCAGCGACTGCTGGTCATGTGGGTCTCCTGATGGTTGATGGTGCCCCATCGAGGGCCTAATATCGAGGTGAAACCCCTATTCTTTGATCGCTTGATTCGATGATCTATACGATGATAAACTACGGGACAGTATATGATATAAATAATAATAACATAGCCTCATCAGTCAATAGGTTGACACCAGGAGGTATATTGGCAAGAGAACCTCAATTGCAATTACATTTTTTCGATCTCTTTCATTTTCAGCCTTTTCTTCAAGAAAAGATCTTGTTAATAAACTTTCCAAACTTATTGGAAGCACGACGTGACTTTTGAGAGAAAACAGAAGCACTCCAGCTGGGAGACATGTGAGAAGCTTGCTCGCTGTTAAAGATAATTCGTGAAGGAGGATAAGCAAGAAGGGCGTGCGTGTTCATATTAGTTGTGGATGCAAGTAAGACATGCCATGCGGGACCTAACACTTATATACTTGACCCTGATATCGTGTACGGTAACCATCAGCTCTTCTCGGAATAACTAAATCACACGGGTATCGGCTGCACTTGCCTCTAGGGGCTGAAAAGTTCGGTCGCTTATGCATCACGTGCTCGCTTCTCAGAGCCACAAAATCAAATCTTGCAACAAATTCCCGTAAAGTTTCGAAAGGTGTTTTAAAAGTACATGGTACGTATATGTATACGAAAACAGACTTTAGCACGGAGTCTCGTAGCCTCTAGGCAAGGTGTTGCCGCCAGTTCGACCCATCCGATATTACCTGGCACCCTCCAAGATGCATCAATGTTTTGCAACACTCTCAAGTTAAACTTCCATGTAAGTTGCGTACACTTTGAAAGCTATTTGAGAGCTTTCATCAGCGAGGGTATGGCTCTATACATCTCTGTAATTATCTTTGTAGAGCAAATAGCATAAATTCAGGAAGCACTTTTCAGGCCGCATTCATTACACGCGTTTGATACCTTCATATAGTTGTTCACTTATCCTAGTTACCTCTTTGAGATTAATCAAAGGATTGAATTGCACAGCTTACCGTGGTGTCAAAAAATGTTACTGCCAGAAAAATAGGAGAGTATGCAGGCATATGCATGTCATTGCGACCCGATGGAACAGCTTAGGGAAGTGCAGAGCGAGACAACAAGACCCTCGATGGAAAGAATGCTCGAGCTAAAATAAACCTAATAATGGACTGTAAAAGAGGTTTCTGTCGTCAAACTTTGAGTTACAGGCGTGCCAAAGGTCCCGATTTTCTACGGCACTGATCTGAAATGGGAAGTTGATACCAGAGAGCAAATGCGAGTAGCTCTGGAAGCCACCATGGTCACAGGGACAAAATAGTTAGTTAATAGGCTTGATCATGGTATTCAAGTTTTCAAATTCACTCATTTATCTCGATCGTTTTTCCTGAGGACGCGTCGGTAAGGGGACCAGCCACTCGACACTTGGAGGGTATGTATGAGCACACGTGTATTGCCTCGAGTAATTACCTTGGACCCGACACAAATGATTCAAAATAATAGTTTTAGTGGTAGGTGCCCCATTGTGTGGCCATATTTATCGTAGTACGCCTCGCTTCGAGGTGCGTATGCCATGTATCGCCTAGGCACTCTCAGTTAGTCGAGAGACTGCTATTAAAATCGAGAGAACATGTACTATAAGAACTGAACTACAGCGGCATACTGGCGTGCCCGCAAGAACCACTCCTGCTTCAACACCCAGCCCCCCCCCCCCTACGTCACAAAATAATTTCGAGATCATTTAAAAGATTATATTTTAGGCCAAATCAAGATAGATACAACATGCTATAATATATGCTTACGCATTATTTGGCAACCTCCATGATCTTCTCCAAGGTCAAACTCTTGGGGCGCTCAATGGGCAAGCCGAGAGCTCTGTCCCAGATGAGCTGAGCCAAAGGTCCAATGGCTCTGGAAACACCAAAAGTAACTGTGTAGTATTTGGTCTGTGTGATACCATAGTGGTGGAACAAGACACCGCTACTGGAGTCGACATTAGGGTGGGGGTTCTTGGTCTTACCGTGCTCGGTCAAAACGCCGGGGGCGACATGAGACAAGTCTCTAACCAATTTGAAAACGGGGTCAGAGGCAACTTCGGGACGCTCATCAGCAAAACGCATAAGGGCATCGAAACGAGGGTCAGGTTTACGGAGAACGGCATGTCCATAACCAGGGATAACACGGCCACTCTTGAGGGTACTCCAAAGGAAATCCTTGACATTCTCCTTGTTGTAGTTTTCAGGAATGTTTGACTTCATGTCGAGAACGAAGCGCAACACCTCCTGGGCGGCAAGGCCATGGAGAGGACCGGCCAAACCAGCCAAACCAGCAGAATAAGAAAGCATAGGGTCGGAAAGAGCAGAGCCAACCAAATGGGTGGCATGAGCGCTAACGTTACCTCCCTCGTGATCACCGTGTAAGGCAAAGTAAAGACGCAAGAGGTCAATAAAGCCCTCGTTCTCGCCCATACCCATCAGGTTAGCATAGTTGGTGGACCAATCGGCACTCTTATCAATGGATCCGGGCAAAGCACCGCCACCATTGTAGGCATTTTGGAAGATACGAGCAGCAATGGCAGGAAGTTTAGCCATCAGGTGAATGGAATCATCAAAGACGTACTCCCAGTAGCTGGACTTGTGGATACCATTCTCGTAGGCCTTGGCAAATGAAGAGTCATTGTTGAGGGCTGCAACTGCAATCACAAACTGGGTCATGGGGTGTGTTTCCTTGGGGAGAGAGTTGAGGAGGGTCTCGACATACTGGGGGAGCTCGGCATTGGCGGCCAATTCCTGAGAGAATGCGCTGATCTGCTCCTGAGAAGGCACCTTACCAGTCAAAACAAACCAAAACATCGCCTCAGGAAGCATCTCACCCTTGCCATTGTGCTTGGGGAGCAGCTCCTGGCATTCAGCGATGGTTTTACCGTGGAATCTGATTCCCTCATCGGCGTCGAGGTATGAGCCTTCCCATACAAGCGACTTGATGCCACGCATACCGCCCAAAGTCTGGGACACCTCAACGGGTCCAAGCGATTTGCTTCCATATTCGGTCTTGACCTTTTTGAGCAATTCCTGCTTGGCAGGGATAACACTACGGAGCTCATCTTTAAGAGTTGATAGGCAGCGACGGCCAATCTGGTTTGCAAGCATTTTGGATGAAGATCTGAACTTGCAAGTCTGGGGTATTTATATATGCGGGTCAAAAGTGGGGTGCATGGTATCTGGACTCAATCCGAGAGTCGGGCCGATCATGCGGGTCCCCCAGTAGAATATATGTTTTATTGCTATAGTTTTTGAATGCTTGAGTACGCTTGGAGACTCACGGTCTCTTCAACTTCCCTCAACAGTACATAAAGGGGGTCTTTTCGAGTCCGTCCTAGTCGGCACCCCATGCATGCGAATACCTCGGGGTGCATGCGTATAGTAAACTTACGTTATTCAAGAGGTAAACGTGCCCAGTGTGATTGGGCAGATCTTTGAATACCTTTAAATTAATTGAGGCGCAATACAGCCCCGTCGTCGTGCACTCAACTCTGGATATGAATTTGGTTGGGGGGTAGTAAATTACCGCACTGTAGTACCAGTGTTTATAGAGAAAACAAACGCTCAGTTTATTCCAAAATCGAAATGATCTTCTGGAAATTAGCATCTTGCATATTATAGCCGGCCTAGTCAAATGTTAGCCTGAATATCACTGGACTCTTCAACATTGTGGCCCATAAATATTTCTAAACATTTAGTTTTATCTTCTGGAGTTGCACCAAATTTCGAACTCACGAGAAAACGCCAATTAAGCCCCAATCGAACAAGGCAGTCTTTTGACCAACATTTATTCAATTTACTTGACGAATTGTCTTGAATTGGTTCCAGTCATAATCATCACCATTCCAAACACCTCGAGTACTTTTGCTCTCAGCAACTGCATCAGCATCAGCATCAGCATCAACTCAGCATGTGGTGGTCGTTGGCATTCGTTCAAGCGGCACTTGTTCTGGCCTCTGAAGTTTCACGGCTCGGATTGGAGCCACCCTATATTAATCTTGACTTTTATAACGCGAATTGGGAGCTTGGCGGAAGCAGCGTTTTGCTCAAGTCCGGTGTAGAGCTTACAGGTGACTATCCTGGGCAGCAGGGCTGGATCGTGAGCCGTGAAGGTGATTTACCAGATAACTTCCAACTCGACTTGGAGTTCCACCTCCATGGTGATGCCAGAGCACTTTTTGGCGATGGCATGGCCCTCTGGTTCCTTGAGGATCAGCCCCGTCTCCATCAGGGCCCGGTCTTTGGTGTCCAAGATCAGATAAAGGGTACTGCACTCGTTATTGATACCTATCGTAACCATAGGCCCGGCAAAGCCTTCCCTTATATGGTGCTGAGCCAAAACGATGGCACTCGCAAGTACGATATCGATAATGACGGTCTCGCCAATGAACTTGCAGGAGCCTCTCTTCGTGGTCTGTACAATTCAGGTCAGAAGCCTAGTAGATTGAGAGTTGTGTACCGCAAGGGATCCAATATCCAGGTCTCTCTCAATTATCACAACGACAAATGGGAAACGTTTGTTGACCAGCCCTTGAACTTGAATGGCGCGAGATGGCTGGCATTCAGCGCCTCTACAGGCCAACTAAGCTCTGTAAACAGTATTCAGAGAATCAGGGTCGAACAGCTTCCCGAGCTTATCAACGTCGCAGGAAGCCCAGAGCCTATCCAACAAACTGGTCAGGGTACATCTCATGAGGACAATACGAGCACCTCGACCGAAAACAGCGGATCATGGTCATGGTTTTTGCTCAAGCTGGTAGTATTGGCTGGTCTTGTGTTGTATGGCCCCAAGTTGTGGAGAAAGTACAAGAGAGTAAAGGGTTCTATTTTGGGGTGAAATACTGTCTAGCAGCTCCAGAACCCGTCAGTGCCACAAAATTACTTGCAGTTGTAACTTATCCACAGCAATACATAAACTAAACATCAACAAATTCAATACATAAACTAAATACGTAACAACCGTCACTGAGGGCTAGAAAAATAATCTCATGCACCAAGACTTGGATAAATCACTTGCAAATACTCACTTCTTTGCCAAAGTAGCAACGGGGACGACAATCACGACGATAATAATGATTACAACCAGTGCAATCAAGCACATGCGCATCTTCATATCCTTCCACCACATTTGCTTGCGCACACGGTTAGCACCGCGGCGGAACCCTTGAGCGCTTGTGGCAAGGTTATCTGTCTTGTCCTGGAGGCTATCGAGCTGGTTACCACGATCTGCGACCTTATTGATATTCTCCCGCATAATGCCCACGGTGTCATCGATCTGGGCTTGGATAGCCGCTGTGTTGGAAGCGCCGCCGTGCGCATTTCCGGCGGGGATATAGGGATCATATGGTTCACTGCTGGCCATTGTTATTGAAACGGTGTGGAAGGTGCGAAAAAGCCGAGTGGCAAAATTGGTGGCTGCTGACACGCGGCGAGGGAGGCTGGGGGTGGGGACTAACCCCGGCAGGTGAGGGAAGCTGAGCGAATTTAGCGCTTTTTACGGAAATAAAATTTAAAAGACTCAGCTTTCCAAATATTAATATCTTATGTATTCTACTTTTATCAGCTAAATCCCCAACAAGGCCTTCAACAATCGCTCTCCTCTCCTGCCGTATCACACTTCCTGCAGGTGTAGGATCATTGAGGATAGCGAGTCTATAATTACATAACAAAGTGTGGACAGTGCAAATAAACCGCCCTCTATGAATCAAGAGTCAATATACCGGTATACTCCAAAGGGAGGCAAGCAACCCAAAGTGCAAAGTTTCCACGAGTATGTTTCGCTAAAATTTGGCGAAACTGCCGCGGTGCGAACTCAAAACTATGAATCTCAAAAACGATTTCTAGAGCAGAGATTTGCCCAACATCAATCGCAAAGCTCTCAAATCATCAAAGATAGTCTCGAAAAATGGCTCAAGCAGCCTGCTAATGGTGTGCACACTAGTATCATTATGCATGGCGAGGAGGGGGCACTCAATTTTGATAACAAAAACTGGCTGGTGGCCCATACATATGCCCGTGAATGCCCCAACCTCAAGAGTGTTTTGCGTAACGTGAACAATCGGTTCACTGAACGCGCAGTGGAATCCGATCGTAGATTTCTCTACGACTTTCAAGTCTTGGAAAATGACCTCAAGAAGAGAGATCCAACTACTCTTTACATCATTCATTTGGAAGATACCGATGTATTCGATGCCCAGGTAATCGACGAGCTAATTGTCTACATGCATGCCTATCCCAATATACCCCTCAGGCTCGTGATGAGTCTGAGTGTATCTACAATGGCTCTCGAAGAACAATTACACCGCGAAACTGTTGAAAAGCTGGATACACGACTATTTGAGCAAACCAATAGCGCCAGATACTTGGAAACTGTATTGCAGGGACTCTCTGAGAGAGGAATCTTTATAGGAACTGCCCTGCACTCAGCTCTGAGTCCTCAAAGCCCAGAGTCAATCCTCAAAGTACTCTCCTACTTTTTAATGGTTTATCATTCTACTAACCCACTAGCCACACTCACTCTGGACAACATCAAAGAGCACTTACATGTTATCCGCCGCCTGTCATCAACTCGTGAAAATCTCTCAAGTGTGGATATTCAAGATGATGAGGCTATGGAGCAACTAGTACTTCGAACCCTTGCCAAGCTCAGCCCCGAATATAAGGGGTTTTTGAGTGAGTTCATGATAGACGATGTGGACCTTTACGAGGATGTTTTTGATCCAAGGTACCGTCATAATTTGGAGACTGCCCTTGCAGAACCCAAGCACTACTATCCTTCAGACGAGCCTGATCAGCTGCGTTCACGCATTCCCATCTGTGCGCTGTATTCGTTGATACGCGTGTCGGACCTCTTTGTGAATATTTATGATCACTATCAGATGTTCAAAGATGTTGTGGCTCGCCCTGATGATGTGAGTGATGAGCAATGGCCTAGAATCGCGGCTGCCTGGTACCAGCAAGCAGTTACAGAGCTTAATGGAATAGGAGTTACGCGCCCCACTAAGCGTAAGGCTAATTCTCTCGAGAAGGTGGCCTTTAAAGGAGTTTAAGCGGCCTTCAGATATTTATTCACAAGTGTCAAAGTCAGAGGCTGCTGTGTCACCGGTGCGAACACCTCCGCGAACCGAAAAAAAAAATTGTGGCAGCAGCTGGCCTCATGACCGTTGTTCACTTAAAAGTCACTACAGCGCCAGGTGGTTACCCCTGGGCTGGTCCCAGCATTAAATGCACAGAGTACAATGTAGATTATTATTATTGTGTGTGTGTGAAACACCGAGGCATTTAATTTACACTGAAAAGGTCGCCTTGAGGTAAACTCATAGTCAGACTGCATTCTCTAACAAAGTATACTAATCATCTAAAGTCGCCGCAAGATTCAGAAGCGCATGAGTCCCCATGACCCTCAATATAATTATTTAGAAAGAAAATAATGCCCTGATTCTTGGTCCTTTCCCGTCTCTGGGGGCTGTCAGGCGCTTACACCCCCATGCCTGATGTATTGAGTGACCCGAATACGCTGCCGTTGCAGGTATTCACCACAGCTGCAAGCCTTTTAGAATTAGTCGACAAACAAGTCGTGCTCACTATGCGTGACGGCCGTGTTCTCTATGCCGTTCTACGCTCATTTGACGCGTTTGGAAATCTCGTTCTACAAAACACTATTGAACGGATCTTCTTGGGCAACAAATACGCCCAAGAGGCTCGCGGTGTCTGGGTTATTCGTGGTGAAAACGTAGCGCTTGTTGGAGAGCTTGATCTCACCAAGGACGAGCACCACGAAACGCTTTTGGCTAATCTAGAGAAAATCGACTTTGTAGACGCTGAGCGTCAAATGGAGGAGTTTAAACACAATTGCGACGCTCAGTATGAAAAGATGAAGCCAGAACTTCTGCAACGTGGTCTCGCACCCACCTTGTTGGGCCAGAACCCATACCTATACTAGATATGCACAGACCGCATATTAATGCATGACTAGACCCCCTGTAGTAACAGGCCCGCTAATGCTTACGCAAATTTCTTTAAATTCATCATATGAACTATTAGAGTGTAGATATGTGCCGGTTATTCTAGTCCCTGCTGGAACCCTCGCGAACCTACCAGACGGTTCTGGCAACCTTGCGCCCTAACCCTCACTGCAGGTATATATGCAGGACAGGCCGACATCAACCTATAACTAAAACTCACTAACTCACAAATAAGTAATAATGAGTGAACCACAACTTACAGATCGTGCTACCAAGCTCGTAAACGATTCCATTGACGTTGCAAAAGAACACTCTAATTCACAGGTCCAGCCCTTACATGTCCTTGCCGCTATGACCCCTGATGAGGAGGGCGGTGGCCCTTCGTTCCTCAAGACTGTAACTGAGACCGCACGATTCGAATGGCAACCACTTGTACGGACAATTAACCAGGCAATTGTTCGTTTGCCAACCCAGAACCCAGCCCCCACACCTGATCCTGCTCCTCTCAACAGCATATTCGTAGCTGCTGGTAAATTCCAAAAGGCTCAAAAAGATCCTTACTTGGGTCAGGATCATATCATCTTGGCATTGCTCGAAAATTCCACTGTGAAGCAGATTCTCCAGTCTCTGAAATATGACCCCCAGGCGTTTGTTAATGCCATCGCTAAAATCCGCGGTAATCGTCGCATTGATTCCCGCACTGCCGATACTTCCCAGGCTTTCGAGTACCTCAGCAAGTACGCCACTGATTTGACACAGAAAGCCCGCGAAGGCCGCATAGACCCCGTGATTGGCCGTGAAGAGGAGATCCGCCGTTGTATTCGGGTATTGGCTCGCCGTACTAAATCTAATCCTTGTCTGATCGGTGACCCTGGTGTTGGTAAAACCAGTATCGTTGAAGGTGTTTCCCAGCGTATTATTGACAATGATGTCCCCTCCGTTCTCCAGGGCTGCCGCCTCTTCGCACTCGACTTGGGCGCCCTCAAGGCCGGTGCAAAATACCAAGGTGAGTTCGAAGAGCGTATCAAGGGTGTGCTCAAGGATATCGAGGATTCTGAGGAGATGATTGTCCTCTTTATTGATGAAATTCACATGCTCATGGGCGATGGTAAAGCTGATGCCGCTAACTTGCTGAAGCCTATGCTTGCACGCGGTGAGCTCCACTGTATTGGTGCTACAACCGTTGAAGAATATCGCAAATACGTTGAGAAAGACGGTGCATTCGAGCGCCGTTTCCAAAAGGTCGATGTCCCTGAACCTACAATCCCTCAGACAATTGCTATTCTCCGTGGTCTCCAAGACAAGTACGAGATTCACCATGGTGTTCGTATTTTGGACTCTGCTCTGGTCGCTGCTGCCACTTTGGCATCTCGTTACCTCACTTACCGTAAGATGCCTGACTCTGCTGTTGATTTGATCGATGAGAGCGCTGCGACTGTCGCTGTTGCCCGTGACTCGAAGCCTGAGGAGCTCGATTCCCTTGAGCGTGAGCTTCATCTTGTCGAGGTTGAGATTGAAGCGTTGGGTCGTGATAAACAGGTCGACGCTTCTGTCAAGGATCGCCTCGAGGCTGCAAAGAAGAAAAAGGCTGATATTGAGGAACAACTGACTCCTCTTCGTGCTCGTTTCTCCGAGGAGCGCAAGGGTCTTGATGAACTCAATGACTACAAGAAAAAACTCGATGACCTGCGCACCAAGGCCCTCGATGCCGAGCGTCGTCATGATAATGCTAGCGCTGCTGATCTCCGCTACTATGCAATCCCGGATATGGAGAATAAGATTCAGCAGCTCGAAGAGGATAACAAGCAGCGTACTGATACCATGCTTGAAGATGTTGTTGATGCTGAAAACGTCTCTGAGACTGCTGCTCGTCTTACTGGTATTCCTGTTTCCAAGCTCTCCACTAGCGAGAATCAAAAGCTGGTGACCATGGAGAAGGGACTCAATAAAGAGGTCGTCGGTCAGCCCGAAGCTGTCAAAGCTGTCGCGAATGCTATTCGTCTCAACCGCAGTGGTCTTAGCAATCCTGATGCACCGGCTTCCTTCCTTTTCCTCGGTTTATCAGGTTCAGGTAAGACTGAGTTGGCTAAGAAGCTCGCTGGCTTTTTATTTGACAATGAAAAGGCCATGATTCGTATCGACTGTTCCGAATTGGGTGATAAATGGTCTGCCTCCAAGCTAATTGGTGCTGCTCCAGGTTACGTAGGCTACGAGGAAGGTGGTATCCTCACCACTCAACTTGCTCGCCACCCTTACTCTGTTGTTCTGTTTGATGAGGTCGAGAAGGCAGCACCAGAGGTTTTGACGGTTCTCTTGCAGGTCCTCGATGATGGCCGCGTTCGTGCCTCCAACGGTAAGGAAGTCAACGCCGCCAACTGTATCATCATTATGACCTCTAACTTGGGAGCCGAGGCCATCCAGGCCACTGAAACCTCGGAGATTGATGAGACTACTCGCAATCATGTAATGTCTAGTGTTAGGGCCCACTTCCGCCCCGAGTTCCTCAACCGTATCTCTTCAATGGTCGTCTTCAACCGCTTGTCCAAGTCTGCTATCGGTAAAATCGTGGACATCCGTCTCAGAGAAATTGAGAAACGCTTCACGCGCAACAATCGCCATCTCAATCTTCGTCCTACAAAGGCTGCCAAAGACTGGCTCAGCACTAATGGCTGGGATAAGGATCTTGGTGCCCGTCCTCTCAACCGTCTTATTCAGAACGAGATCCTCAATCCATTGGCTCTATTGCTCCTTCGTGGTGCTGTTCTTGACAAAGAGGATGTCAATATCGATCTCAACGACAAGAAGAATGGTTTAACTGTTCACCCCAACCATGACTTGGGCGATGTTGAAATCTCTCAATTGTCCGATGAAGACGTTGATATGGATGATTTAGATTAGATCTAGATAAATATTTAATTTATTTTTACAAACTCACAAAGCTACTTTTGATAACCGTGTGTACCTTTATTAGTACTTTCTCAGCGTCCTTCCGCCTCTAGACTCCTGAGGAGCTGGTTGAGATGGCTGTTCCCGATTTTGAACCCGTGGTGCACGATCTGTAGGAGCACTATCCAAATCTTGTACATATCCTGAGTGGGTGGGCCCACTTTTGCGGTGATCGCTTCCACCCCTGTCACCAAACCTTGACTGCGGTCCGGGTCCTCTGCCACCTCCTTGCCTCCTGGAGCTTCCTTCATAGCCTCTTTCAGCTCTATCTCTGCTGGGTCTGTCATATGGTGTACGTCCTCTAGAAGAACCACCCCTAGGGCTACCAGATAAGCGCATTGGGCCACCTCTATTTGATCCGCCACGTGGGGCACCTCTGCCTCTTGGTGCACCTCTTGGCGCGCCCCTACCTCGCGCTCTGTGAGCTCCACCACGACCTCTGAATGAGGGCGGGGCTTCATCGTGATTCACTCTGATTTTTGCCCTGCGTCCCCCTATGCCACCGCCAAGCCGCATCGGAAGCCAGCCATGTGAACAGCTTCTTTGCTTGTCCACTAGAATACGCATTCCTTTGAGAAGCCCATTATTTGCTTGTGATAAAGCATGCTCGAGGCCGCTTTGCGAGTTAAATAGCACAAATCCGTAGCCCCTGGGCTTCTCATTGGCATCACGCACAATTTTTACCGAATCAACAACTCCAAAGTGACCAAAAAAATCCTTGAGCTCATCTTCTGTTAGTGAGTACTTGAGTCGACCAACAAATAAAGTTCGGGATGCAGGCCCGATTATATTGTGATCCAACGAAGGCTTGTAGTTTTCCTTGGCAATCTGAAACGCTGCTTCCTTTGCGACCTTTTGTTTGTGCCGTAAATTCTGGGTTTGCTGCGCTTTAGTGCGCGAAGGTGTGTGATTAGGGTCCGGCTTGCACTGTGCCAATAAATCGGCAACCCCAGTTATATTCCTACATTTACGTTCTAAAGGGGCAAGTCCTGTGGGTGTTTTCCAGGCGGGAGGTAGCGATGGCCTAAACAACTCGCCAATAATGTGGTTCATGGCAGGCTGACAGACAGACAGGTCCCCCCATCCACCATGCTCCCTGAAAAACTACCACCGTCTAAACTAGGATCTAAAAAATACTGGGACGAGTTTTACGCTACAGAGATTCAAAATTTCAAGCAGAATCCCGAGGACACAGGAGAATGCTGGTTCAGCGAAAGCGGGGCCGAAGAAAAGGTCACAGAGTATGTTGAAGAACTCCAACCATCCTCGATCCTAGATTTGGGAACAGGTAATGGGCATTTACTATTTATTTTACGAGATGAAGGTATTCAGGGATCTATGCTTGGTGTTGATTATAGTCATACCAGTGTTGAGTTGGCTCAAACGATAGCCAAGGCTCAAGGGTACGAAGCAATCGAGTTCAAGCAGATAGATTTCCTGCAAAACCCACACTGGACGAATGAAAAATGGGACTTGGTTCTAGATAAGGGTACTCTCGATGCTATCGCACTCTCAAACCTTGAGTATGATGGTCAGCCGGCTGAACAACGATACATCGATTCCGTAAACCATCTGGTCGCATCCGGGGGCACATTTCTCATAACTTCTTGCAACTTCACCGAGGAAGAGCTGGCAAGTCTGGTAAACAAGCCCTACACCTCTATCGAGTACCCAAGTTTCTCATTTGGTGGCGCCAAGGGTAGCACAGTAGTTAGCCTTGTTTTTAAATTTTAGCATTCTGTAGATGTTCAAATAGCTCATCTGCTAATTCTGCGGTCTGCAGCCGTAAAGCATACTGATATAGTGACCCATCTGCCTCGGCGCCACTAAGGCGAACAAACTTAGCAGACTGAGCACTTGATTGAAATCCCTTGTGAAGCTCCGTGTGTGAAACGAGACTGGTATTGAGAATCACCTTGTGGAGCGCATCGGCACGCATTAATACCCGGTACTTGGAGGTGTGCTCAGAGAAGTTCAAGTGCAAGGCACCGACACCACGCTCTTTCCAGCCGCTAGCAGTGTCTTTGAGGTTCATCACATAAAGTTTGGCTCTAGCCTGGAAAACAGTCGACTCCTCTTCCTCCCCAGTCTTTGTTTCTTGCTTCTCCAACGCAACCACTGCGTACTGATCAGTTTTGGGTGGCTCGGGAGTCTTTTCCTTCTCCTCCTCCTCTTCCTTCTCATCTTTAATCTTTTCGCTCCATGGATTCTCCTTGGGTTGCATCGATGAACTGAATCCTGAGAATCCAGAGGAGCCGCCAAACGAGCTACCAAACGAGGAACTGAATGCACTTGCTTTACCACCAAATGACGAGGCGAATGCACCACTGAGAAGGGGATTCCCTGACTTCAGTGTGGGAGAAGATACGCCTGAGGGCTCCTTGTCGGCCTCTTGATCTTTATTACTCTCTTTTCCAGCCTCTGGAGAAGCCACAACTTCATCTTTTGTCTCTTTTGGGGGACCCTCTTGATTGGACTCGTTCTCGTTTGCGGACTCGAGGGGTTCGTGTTTCTCAGACGCTATCTCAGCAGATTCCTCCGTCTGTTTGGGCTTTTCTTGCTCTAACTTCTTAGCTGAGGCCTGCTGCTCGGAATCAGAAAGATCTCGCTTCATGCTTAGTTGAAAGGGTCGAGGTGAAAGTGTATAAGGGGGAGATCAAAAAGCTCGACTGAAGGGGTAGTTACCGTACTGTATACGATTTTACCAAACCATAATTTATTAATATTGTATAAACTGCATTAAAATCCAAGTCTGAGGTATCCTACGCTAACAGTGTGTTTTGACTACCTGCATACACATGCATATTCCAGTTTGCCTAATCGGGCAAAAGCATAACAAAGTGACTACTACATCACAAGAACTACTTTGCTTGTTGAAGACCTCATACTTTTCAATAGCTGACCCATCATGATCCCTGTGTATCTGCGTGTGCGTCCCCAAGTAGAAACCACCAAGGAACCATGGCTTAATATCGTAAATGACACTACAGTCGCTCAGGGCGACGAAGAGCATACTTTTTATCACGTATTTCCAGAACAATCAGGGCAGTCTCATGTGTATGAAAAATGTATTCAGCCTCTTGTCCATAAAGTTCTGGCCGGAGAGGACCAAACTTTTTTCACTCTTGGGGCCACTGGTAGCGGCAAAACATGGACCACTGTTGGAACTGTTGGTGATCCTGGTGTTGCATACAGAGCTGTTGACGAATTGATCTCAAGTACAGGGTCAGGTATGGTGACCATTTCCATGGTCGAAATCTACAACGACCGGATATACGACCTGTTTGACAACCGCAAGATGTTGACTATGCGCACAGAGGGTAGCAGATGCATAATTGGTAGCAAGAAATACGGGGTTACAGCATTCAATCAGGCACAGGATAGGCTTGAGGCTGGCTACTCCAATCGTACAATGTATGCTACTCAGTGTAATTCCCAATCCTCGCGTTCACATGCAGTCGTGTTCATTGAGGCTAACGGTGCCAGACTAACAATGGGAGATCTGGCTGGTAATGAACGTGTTAATGATGCAAGAAGTGCAGGCGTACAGCTCCAGGAAGCCGGTGAAATCAACAAGAGCCTCATGGTGTTTGGTCAGGCGCTCCAAGAACTGCAGCAGGGACGCCTCAAGGTCAAAGGCAGTAAACTAAGCACCATGCTTTTGATAAATGCCGCTAATTCAATGCCAGTAATGCTCGCAACTATTGACATTTACTATAATGATAAGCCAGGTCGTCAAGTCCTGCGGTACGCAGCTACTGCCAGAAAAGTCAAAAAACCACTTAGACAAGCTGTTGAATCTGCAAATATGGAAGCATTTGAGCTGCGTCTCAGAGAACAGCTTTACCAGGAAACAGATGCAAGGTTGGCACGTCTCGCTGAGGCAGTGTGGGCTAGATGAGTGATGAGACTAGGAAAAAGCTAATACTACACCTCAGTCAGCTCTCAGACCTCGGGGAGGTATTTATACGCCTGGGGAGACAACTGAAAAGTCATCTGAACGGTTACCTGAAAGGCTGCTACCTGAACTCTAGTAACGCCGCATATGCCTGTGACCACAAGTAATGGTTTATGCGCAACTCAAAATTAATTTATATAATACCAATAGCTACTAAAGCCATGAAGGGCAGTCACCAAGTGTAGACTTAGCTCGCAGTCGTTGAACAATACGGTCAATTCAAACCCCTCTAGGCTACAATGGTCGCTACTGCAACCCAGGTAACTTATGCTCATCACCAAAACTAATCTCACAAAAAACACCCAATTGACCCACATAATGATTTAAAATGTAATTTTACATGAATATATCCTTCTAGGAAGCCCAACCGTTAGAGAGTTCTCCTATCAGTCAAGTGTTTGACAATGACGTTAGGACCGGCAATCTCAACGAGCTTCTCGTGCCACTGTAATAAAACACCACCATTTGTCTGACCCTGCTTTGTAGAGAATGCTTTGTAGAGGTACTTGATGAGGGTGACCCGCTCAACACTATTGAGGCTTGTAACGATGCTTGCGATATCTGTACCCCTAGCCGAGGATAAAACTTGGACAACAGCAGAAACAGAGGCTTCTTTAGTGGCATCGTTGCTGCCATATGGTGGATACTCGAGCAGTGTCTGGAGCGCAGCCAACGGGTTGCCAGATGATGAGCTGGATCTGGCATTGGAAACAACAGCATTGATATCATCAATACTGAGCCCACTGGGCTCAACTTGGGGTAAAGTATTGACGACCGAGTCCGGGTCTAGCCGATCGACATCGAGCTGGCGAAATGACATAAGGGCCCACTACCAATCACACAGACTGCTATTATGGTGCCCGAAGGGTTGCAGCCAGGTGATGCAGTGGATGAGAAAGTCATTTTGGGGATGCTTTCTGCTCAATATGGTGAAGTATCCCCCCAAGAGCTAGAAGGGGCAGCTAAATCGCTCTACTCTATGCTCCCAAGTGCACCCGCTACACAGGACTGTTTGCATCAGTTTTTGGACAAAAGATATGCCGCTTTGGACGATTTATTCTCCACTTTAGATGAAGATGGTGACAATGCTCTCAAATATGAGGACTTGAGCGTTGTCGACCCTTCAAAGCAAGAACTGCTGTGGTGCGTCTTGAACCCCGATGGCAACGGGTCGATTTCGCGGCAGCAATTCAAGCAACAACTTGTCCTCACGCCTTTTCAGGTCGAACAGCACTCTATCTTGAACCAAGCTTACGACTTCTTTTCTGAAGAGCCTCATTACCAGAGCCGGAACGGGTCTGGCTACTTTTGGGCTGGTGGATTTGCTGGTGTAGTGAGCCGTACCTGTACAGCTCCGTTCGATAGGCTCAAGGTCTATTTAATTGCTCACTCCTCCCAAAGCTCCATGACAATTCGCCAAGCTATCCACACAATATACGCAATGGGCGGCCTTCGGGCCTTCTTTGTAGGTAATGGACTGAACGTCATCAAGGTTTTCCCCGAGTCGGCGATGAAATTCGGGGGATTTGAGATGGCAAAACGCTTTTTCGCTTCCATTGAGGGCGTAGATGACCCTGCAGACCTCAGTCGCCTCTCTACATTTCTCGCCGGAGGTACAGGAGGTATGGTCTCACAATTATGCGTTTACCCACTGGATACACTCAAGTTTCGGGTTCAATGCTCCTCTACAAAAGAAAGCAATGCCCAAATTATCCCAACAATCAAGGATATGTGGAACAATGGTGGCGGGATCCGGTCTTTTTATCGCGGTGTGACTGTAGGCGTTTTGGGCATCTTTCCTTTTGCTGCGCTCGACTTGGGCCTCTTCTCGCTCCTCAAGTCTACTTATATCACTAATAAGGCGACCAAAGAGAACATAGACCCCAGCCAGGTACAAATGGGTAATATGGTCGTTTTATCGATGGGTGCCGTATCTGGATCTATCGGTGCCAGCGTAGTCTACCCGATCAACTTACTCAGAACCCGTATTCAAACTCAGAATACCCCTTCGCATCCGTTCAAGTACAATGGGTTTGCCGATTGTATACAGCAGACCTACCAGCGTGAGGGCTGGCGTGGCTACTTTCGCGGCCTGGGACCTAATCTCGCCAAAGTGGCTCCAAGCGTCTCGATAAGTTACCTTGTATACGAAAACTCAAAGCACATTTTAGGTCTTGAGTGAAGAAAATGTCCTCAGCCTGTTTTATCTTTCTAATAATTTATATTGCATCCCTAGCTACGTAGTACACGCCCATACTCAAGCTCGCACCTTCTATAAACCGAATAGGCCGTACGTTCCTGGTACGAGTGGAGCGCAAGTATCGCTCACCAACGATCCAGGGACTACTTGCTCCTGAAGCAATGAATGGTTCCTCAGCAGTGAAAACAACAGTTATTGTTCGGTCCTCACAATCCTGAGGGTTGTCAAAATGCATTTGTGCCAACGAAACAAGAGTTGCTCTAAACTGCGCAATCAAGTTGCGCGGGTGAAACTCGTTTTTCAGGGCACTGCTAAGGTGCCGTACATCAATCACAAACCGCTCCTCAGGATGACCATCATGAAGCACTACAAAAGACAGGGTCTTGCACTCTTTATCCTTGATTGCTTCAAAGCATAGTTTGGCGGTGATTTCGCTCCACTCACTCACCCCTGGGTGTACACTCTGCCAACAAGCGGCGTCGTAGTGCTTGACGGCTTTGAAGGTAGAACGCGGGTAAATCTCCGCTGCATAGAGCACAGATTGTATAAACACACAGAAAAACTCCTCGAAACTCTCATAGAATGCATCTACATCCATCACAAGCCAAGTGAAATTCTCTCCTGACGCGTCCGACCGCCACTGTCTTTGATATGATTAAAGAGATTGACGCCGCGTCGGCAGCCCAACTCAAATCCGGTCAGGTCATTGTGGAACTCGGCAATGCACTCAAGGAATTAGTGGAAAACTCAATAGATGCAAATGCAACCGCTATAACCGTCAAAATCCACAACTACGGTCTCGATGGAGTCCAAGTCACGGACAATGGGGATGGCATCAGCCCCGTTGATTTCAGCTTGGTAGCAAGCCCCCACTCCACCTCAAAACTTTCAGCTTTTGATGAATTGACCCAAGTAGCGACTCTTGGGTTCCGCGGCGAGGCCCTGGCATCGCTCTGCTCAGTTGCAAACCTCGAGATTCAGACATCCCAGGGCGATCAAGGCCATAAGTTAGAATTTGGGAGTAATGGCAAATTGATGAAGCAAACGCCTGTTCCTGCCCCTAAAGGCTGCGTAGTGACGATATCTGACTTCTTCAAGCAGCTGCCAGTACGACGGAAGGATCTCGAGCGTAACCATAAAAGAAAATACACAGATACTATCCGTATCTTGCAATCTTATGCAATCATATGGGATGGAACACTGGTCATAGAGCATATTCACAAGGACGGCAAGCGGAGTACAGTACTCAGGGCCCAAGGCCAAAATATATCTGATCGTATAGCCCTTATATTCGGCACAAAAACCGCTTCAAATCTGATAATTATCGACTCGAAATCCGATAATGTTCACCTCTTGGGCAGAATCTCGCGTCCCATGGCTCTCATGAAGGGCCAACGCTCCTCAACTCGGCTAGTTTATATCAATGGCCGCCCTATCGATGATAACCACATCAGTAAACTTGTTGTATCATTATTCCAGGAATTTGAGCCCCACGGGTCTCCATTTTTTGTGCTTGATTTGATTGTAGATGCTTCTCAGCTCGACATCAACATCACACCAGATAAGCGCGATATTCGGTTACTACAGAACTTTAAGATAATGCGGGAGATTGAGGGGATTTTAAGACAAGTTCTCTCAAATAATGGTGAGACTCTGGCTCGAGGGACTACCCAGCAAGCACCTACACAGCGTGGGGTAAGTGTAGGCAACTCTCTTACGCAGTTTCTCGGGGTAGGCCCGATTCGGGACCAAAATGGTAAAAACAGTCAAAGTGATAGCGAAAAAGAAAGCGAGGGAGATGTGCCACGCAAAGAAAGCCTTTGTCCCCGCCCCAGCTCCAGCAGCATGCCCACTAGTAAATCCAGTCTTGCTTCTTTTACATACGGAACCAGTCTTGTAACAGGTGGAGAGTATGAAGAATCCATGGAAGATAGCCTGGCAGCAAGCTGTGTGCCAGAACCGGAGGTGAATGATAGTCATGAAGAAGAAGGTGAGGAAAATGTCGAGGTCGAGGATGAGGTCGAGGATGAGGTCGAGGATGAGGTCGAGGATGAGGTCGAGGATGAGGTCGAGGATGAGGAAGAGGATGAGGAAAAGGACGAGGAAGAGGTCGAGGGAAAGGACGAGGACCAGCAGGACGAGAATAGTGATCAGTCCCAAGAGGTGGTGATCCAATTGCATGATGAGCTTGCTACTTCACCTAAATCTAGCCACGATCCCTCTCAGATCCTTGGCTCTGATTTTGTGCTCCCATATGAGGGTAACCAACCCCTTGTCGAGGATCCAGAGGACATCGAAGCACACGAGCCGCTTGTAGATGTTTACCAAAGTGATAGCACGGCTAATGAGGCTATAGAAGATAATGATGGTGGTTATAGCACAATTCACGATTCCATTGAATTCGCAAATGACGCTATTGCTAGACCTTCGTCTTCAAAAACTCTCAATTGTCACATCTCAATGCCAACAACCATGGCTGATATTGAGGCAGAGATGCAGCTCTTGGAGAAGCCAGACCAGCCTGAGATTCGCAACTTTGCTGTCGACGAAGAAGCAGCTGCTGAGCGTTTGAACCTGATAATATCCAAATCTGACTTTGACGAAATGAAGGTTATAGGACAGTTTAACTTGGGATTCATTCTCGTTTCAAAGGACTGTGGGGCCAAACGAGATATATTTATTATCGATCAGCACGCTAGTGACGAAATATACAACTTTGAGACGTTACAAAAGACCACCATCATGCGACGCCAGCCTCTTGTCGTGCCGAGAAGACTGGACTTATCAGCAGTTGAAGAACTGATATTGGTCAATAATATTCACGTCTTTGAGCGAAACGGGTTTAGCATCAAAATCGATAGTGATGCAGCCCCAGGGAAGCAGTGCTCCCTAACTGCCTTGCCGTACTCCAAAGCTACTGTATTCAATGAGTCTGATGTTAACGAGCTCATCTACAAATTAGCCGATTCTCAGAGCGATGGGTCTAATATCAAGTGTTCCAAGTTGAGATCCATGTTTGCCATGCGAGCGTGCAGATCATCCATTATGGTTGGCGATCCTCTAGGTGAAAAGTCAATGAAAAAAGTAGTGAACAATTTGGGAACTCTGGATCGGCCTTGGAATTGCCCCCATGGGAGACCCACTTTGCGTCATATCACAACCCTCGAGTAGAGGGCGGGAGTTTCTATATCGTAGACTTGCTTGGTACTCAGGGTTTCAATGGCAACGCGTTGACACGTAATCTGTACTAGCTGGGCTAAATTTATGTTGAATAAAAAAATATTGAGGCTCATTAGCGAGCTAGCTGATCCTAATGGCCAAGAATCCTTCTGGTCAGATCGTAGAATATTGTGCTCTTTTGGCTGCCGTATAGGGGCCTGGACTCAAAATTAGAAGGCTGCCACTGGTGCCATGAGTACTAACGCTGCCCCGGTACCATACATAGCCGGTCTGCAACAGTATGTAGCCGTGTATGCGTCATAATTTCAGAGTGGGCCATGCGAGCAGTTTGTGGAGAATAGCCTGATCTTTATAGATTCTAAAAATCTTAGACTCGGCTGCAGAAGCTCATATTTGCAAAATAGGTTGCAATTGTCCCTCAAGCAGAAGTTTTACTTTTCATCCATTTATGCTAAATGCACGTGATCGCCATAGCCTGCCTATTCCACTTGAAGAAGGTGAAAAGTTATATGTGACAGCGGATGGGCTACAGCTCTAATTTAACCGCCATCTTCCTTAAATTACACCACGAATGTCCCTTTAAAATTCTCAGAACCACTTCGCCTATGAGCTGTACCGCCCGGCACGATTAAGCACGCCTATCTGAGTCACGATTTCTTCACAGTATAAGATATATATCTTGGCTGCCACCACAACTTCGAGATCTCTGCATATATGTCTAATAACACTTTAGCAGTTGTCTTTGGTACCCTGGGCACAGTTTTCTGGTGCATCCAGCTTGTTCCCCAAATTTGGTTTAATTGGCGTCGTAAGAACTGTGAAGGGTTCCCTCCATTGATGATGCTGCTCTGGGTCGTAAGCGCGGTACCATTTGGTGCTTATTTCGTCAATCAAAATTCGACTTTGCCACTGCAAATACAGCCCCAAGTCTTTATGGTATTTTGCTCGGTGACTTTGGCTCAGGCACTTATTTATCCTCCGGTTCAATGGCGACCTTTCAAAACGTTTATCTCAATGTCGGTACTCCTAGTTCTATGTGCCGGCATTGAATGTGCTCTAATTTTCCCCATTCGCCCTCTCGTGGAGGAGGGTATCAAGTGGCCTAATCTCATTATTGGCGTGATTGCCTCGGTATTATTAGCTGCAGGCCTTCTACCACCATATTTTGAGCTTTGGAAACATAAGGGGCGTGCTGTTGGCTTCAATTTCGTATTTCTTGCTATGGACTCGTCAGGCGCTATCTTTAGCCTTATCGCGGTGGCGTTCCAAGACGAATTAGATATTCTGGGTTTGATACTATATATTGTGGTTCTTGTTATGGAGTTTGGCATCTTCTTCTCCCACTTTGTATGGTGGATTCGTGTGAAATACTTTGGCCTTATCCCGGTGCCGCTTACTGACTTCGCTACCGAATCAGATGGTAAAAATGACGATCGTGATGAATGCTGCAGGGACTATTCGTCTACAGTGAGTGGACGGACTGATCATCACCTTAGCATGCCCAAGCACGAACGTGTGCTACCTGTTGTGGATCCAATCCAGGAAATACATGACATTCGTCATGCTCATGACAGCAGTAGTCACCACCAAGCTTAAATTTGCGTTTAATAGTTTGCAATGAGCTGCAAACTTCTCATTTCTCTTGCGTTCGCTCCCGTGTTATCGCAGAGAAAAGATTATTTATTGCCTATCACCATTCTTTGAATCATCTGTGAAATTTGTATATACTGATTGATTGATTTATTGATTTATTGATTTATTGATTAATTGAGTTTCAAGTTTTGAATCAAGGCTGGCAACTGGGACGTCCTTATAATGCGAAGCGGAAATCCAGCCGCTTATTGCCTTCGTCAGTAGTAGTGTTCAAATACTCGTGCTTCAGTATGGCATCGAGAGCATCCCACTGCTCATTTCTACGCTTATTGGTATACCAGAAGAAAGCTCTAGTCGAGAGCGTTACTATCGCGCCTACGATACCGATAATTATCAGGTTCTTCAAACCACGTTGGTATCTTGGCTTATCATCAGCTCTGAAAATTTGGGTCGCCACAATACTGGCAATCTGTGAGCTCACATTGACCAAAGCAGCTGATATGGTACGAGTACGCACGCTATTGGAATTGATGGATACCCAAGAAATTGACAAGGCCCAAGAAGGTGGGTAGGCGAGTGTTACTGTTAACAGTGCATAGGAGCCCCAGTGATCGTGCAAGAACCCAGGCCAGAATCTCATCGCGAATAAGCCGGGAATAATCCAAATAGCACTAAGCGACAGCCAGTATCCTATTTGCTTTGTGCTGCGGGAAAGGTGTGCCTGTGCCAGCATGGTAATAATTGTTCCGAAACTGTACGGAATCATCAACAAGTTGGTGTGGAGGGTGGAGAATCCCATGCTACGGATAATGATGGGTAGATAGGTTTTGATCGGAGAACCTATAATATCAAGGAAAAACCGCGTAAGATAAATAGGCCACAGGTGCCAATCCATGATACTCTTTAAAATGAGCTTAGGAGTTAGAGCCGCTCTGTTGTTCATATCACCCTTGGATGGGTCGTCGCGCAAAATGCGGTTGACGACAATCTTCTCTTCGCGCGGAGTAAACCAGCCCTTTGGACGCCAGAGAGCTCTAGTTTGAACAGCAGAAGGGGGCATTTTGAAGAATGAGGCGAAACCTATCACGAGAGTTATGACTCCCTCAATCATAAAGATCCATTGCCAGCCCTTCCAGCCTCTATGACCCTCGAGGTGATAGATTCCGTATGCAAGCAAAGAAGAAATAGCACCGGTAAGTGGGTTAGCAATGTAAAAGTAAGACATACGAACTGAAAGCTCAGGTGAGGTGTAGAAGTAGCTCATCCATAGGCAGACGTCAGGGATAAAACCACCCTCAAACAGGCCCACCAGTGCACGGGTAACAAAAAACCCAGCTTTATTCTTCATAAAAGCTTGGCACATGGCCACAAGTGACCACGAAACCATTTGAATTGGAATCCACACATCAGGACCCAGTTTTTTGGAGATAAGCTGGGAAGGAATCTCAGCCAAAAGAAAACAAACCAGGTTAATAGTGTTTCCCAAATTATAATCATCAGTGGTTAGATTCAAATCTTCGAAAAAAGTACCAGAAATGGCATTTGACAGGTTGAAGCGGTCAATATCCAAGGCGACGAACATCATAAATGCCCAGAAGCAAACGTACCAATCAGTCTTGCGAAGTATATGTGACTCCTCTTTAGGCTCCCAATAAAATTTGGGGTCAAACTTGCCTCTTCCTTCATACTTCGCCTCCTCATAGAGATCTGCATAGAACTTTGCAACATCGGGGTCCTCAAAGACATGTGAAATAGTGGAAGTACTCTCAATAGTTACATGTCCAGCATTTGTTTTATCAATGGGGTCATATGTCTGCTCATACTCTTCACTGGGAGCTAGCGTGATATTGCCAGTGCCCTGGAGTTGGTCGGTATCGTGGTCCAAGGTCTTGAGCTTGGTGATCCTCTTTTGGATTTTATCTAACCTGTCAAAGAAGCCCATTGGAGGTATTAGAGACTGAAATGAAAAGTCTTGGCGGGTAGCTACTTATATGCAATAAGTTGCAGCTGACGTGCGTAATGACGTGCTCGCCGTCAAATTGAATCTAGACAAATTAGCATTTATAAAAAGATGAATTATTGATTTGAAGTGATCTTCGGGATACCACCCGCAGACCATATGAAAGCGCCAGTTCACGTGAATTGACATATTGTGCGTCTTTGCAGATGAGAGGAGTAGATCCCCCTTCTCGAGCTTTGTCATCTATGAGACGCTTCTCAATGTCTGTGTCCCCAACTGCCGACAAAATCCGTTCCATCCTTGAGAAAGCTTTGAAACCCGAAGTATTAGAAATTCACAATGATAGCCATAAGCATGCTCACCATGCGGCCATGAGAGGCTCTTCAAATATCACAGAGTCGCATTTCCGCTTGGTGATAGTCAGCAGCCAATTTGAAGGCAAGAACCTGCCTCAAAGACACCGGATGGTGTATGGACTCCTAGATGAGGACTTGAAAAAAGAAAACGGTGTTCACGCTCTACAGTTGAAGACAAAGGCACCTGGCGAAGCACTCTAGTATTTAGCTTTAATGGTATATAGTTCTTTGGGACCCTTGCAGCTCGCATATGCAAGCCCCGCTGATAAAACTGCATCGGTTGGCTATGTCAGTGTGGTACTGGCTAGGATCAGTACCTTAATCTTGCATTTGGCTGGATACTGATTCGATATGCTATGAGTCCTGGCAGGGCCAGTACCACACATGGGAGTGCCTCCTTGCATTCTCCAATTGCACAGTCTCACTTGCCAGAAATATTGCGTCAAACCCTGGCACTATGGGTCTAAAGTAGTGAAGCTCCGGTACCAATTTTCTCAAAGTAGAGTATTAGTTGGAACTACAAGCCGAGTGCTGTTACAGGACAATTAGCATTTGAACCGCCAATTCAATGTACCTGTCTCAAGCACATCAGATCCCCGCAGCAGATGAGCCGCTAAAGCTACCCTGCAGCTCGAGCAGATCCAAGTCTATTCATACGTGCTAGGTGTGCACCACAGACACACACCAGAATCGTAGAGCCCACATAGTGGTCACTCAGTTAAATCGCTTGGTATAGAATGTATAGAAGGTGACTATCGTGGTACTTGCTGATATTCACAATGCTTAAACAATGGAACAAGCCATTATTCAGAGTTATTTAATTTTTCATTTTTACTCAACACCAGTCTACAATAATATTATGCTTAAGCCTTGGCAACAGCCTTGCGGATCTCGTGGCGGCGCTGCTTCTTCAAGACAAGAGCCTGGAAACGCTCAAAGTCAGAGAGCTGAGCACGGCGGGCACGGCGAGCGATACCCTTGGCCCAGGAGGTGGAGGCCCACTTGGACTCAACGTCAGCCTCAGCCCAACGCTTGGCCAAGACAGAGGAACGAGAACCGCGGTTAACCTTGGGAATGACAATGTTGGTCAAGGTGACAGTGGCCAAAGAGGCGCCGTGACGCTTGACGGTCTTGGGGCCCTCGATAAGGACGTGCTTGTGGTCGATGATCTCGACAATGGCAGCGAGCTTGCCGGCGTACTGGCCCTGGTTAATGAGGACGACACGGCCAAGCTCAACCTGGCGCCAGGTAGCAGTCTGAACAGTTGATGTGGACATGGGACTTTATGAACTTTTGGCTTGGATTGAGTGGGTGTTTGGTGTGCGTCGAGAATCCAAGTTGTCAGCCCTATTGTGCTTAGTAATATGACCACTCCCATGGTGAACAAAACTTATGATTTACAAAGATGACTGTAATTTATAGTAACTGAAGCCTTTGCTTGGGAGTACCGCCAAGGTTCTGGTCAGATGATACCAAGTTCACAGGTGGGGATATAAAAGATGAAAAAATGTATGTTCCAAAGTAAATATATAAAAGAGAACCGTGTTTTTGCCTTGATACAGAATGAGAATCCTTGGTTAATGCTTACCACGGCCCTGGATTGGGATGCAAGATAATCTATGGATATTAATTATACAAAGTGAGTAAATCAGGGTTCATGATGAGAGCACGTTCAGAATAAATAGTGATATTTAGAGTTTTTTCTCAGTATCCTCTAGTAATGGGGTAGGTGAATGCGCGGGCAAGGGAAATTCAGGTTGCACAACAGCTTCTGGCGTGGCTGTTCTCGAGTATACTGACCTTCGAGTTTTCTCTTGATGACTATGGTTTCCGATAAATTGCGCAAGTGGTGCGGCCACCATCTCATCAGCGTCTCGAGCCCACAGTACATCCAGGTGAGCATACGCCGGCAAGTCAACGACATGTACGTTTTGGAGAGGTTCCAATGTTTTAAGACGATTGACTAGTCGTGTACCACTGCATAGCTCATCACGGCCACAAACAAACAGCTGCACTGGTGGGAAATCAGGTCTAAACCACGGGGCCTTGGACTCATCAAGAGCACAGCGAGTGTCGGCAAAGCCATTCTTACCTAGCCACCATTCCATATGTTTAGAGCTGACATATACCGGGGAGAATACAAAGTTTCGATTGCGATAACGGCGATCCCACAACAGGTCGTTCCAGCCCAATAAATAGTTGAACATGGTATAACCGCACGCCGAGGCGAGGCGATGAGGAAGCAGTTTCTCGAGGCTAAACATACACCCCAGAAAGGGCCCATAGCCCATCATTGCACGCCACGCATGGGGCCCGCGTCTTAACAGCCGTAAGTACCATCTATCAATGAGGTTGCCAGCATAGACAGCTGGGGCCAGGGCACTAAAAGAGGATATCTTGGAGGCCAGCTCAGGGCTGAACTCGTTTGAAAGTGCAAGGAACGTCTGGCAAGTTCCCTGGGAGTGGCCCACCACGGCAAGTTTTTCGCGGCCTGAGCCCTCCAGGACAGTATCCACCATCTTTGGGATATCGTACCTCGCTAGGTCCTTCATATCCCATTGCCACATTTTATTGCTAAACCAGCGTGTAAATTCAGCATGTTCTCCCTTGAAGCCACCGCGGTTATTGCCTAGCCATACATCAAATCCTGCTCTAGCGAGCTCAAGCGCAATAGCTCGAGGGCCAGCCGTCACATAGGCTCCTGAGCTCTGCATGAGACCCGGAATCAATAAAACAGCAGGCCCACTGGCTGGGTGACCATCAGGGCTCAGAATACGGCCCATGTCTAGCAGAAACCCGTCCGTGGTCTGAACGGTGTGGGCACGATACTTGAACCCGGCCAGTTCAATGTAGTAACCGATATTCTTGACGAGTTTGCGTTCACGAGGATCAAGTCCCTCGGATTTGTCTTGAGTTCGCTCAGCTTTTTGAACTATCTGCTTGATAAATGCGAAACATAGCAGTATTTCAAGATATATTATCATGAATATAAAGGACGATACCTTGAAAATAGGCTTAAGTGCGTCCATTCCGGACAAGCGAGTGCAAATCTAACTGTGGTTTCTTGTCTTGTGAAGGGTACAACGGTCGTCTGGGTCGCGCGCTTGAGAAATACAACCTGCTCCTTCAATGTATCAAGTGTGGCACCGATGTGGCAAATGTGCAAAGTGTGCCGGGAGTCTTTGAATTTCGATTTGCAAGTAGTCCATATTGAGTACGATGCTGATGTGCGACTCGACGATTCTGTGGAATGCTGCTATAGAGCACGGGGCTGTGAATGTAGCCCTGCATTATACAGTTCTACTCTGACGTGCTCTACATCTTAAAAAACCAACACAATTTGCTATATAAATCTAAAATTCAAACGGCCAGTAGTCACAAACGTCCTCAACTAGGCGACACTTCACCTTTCAGGGTACAAACCAACCACAGTGGCGTCATCGAAAGGCAAAAAAGCCATTTAATTTTTTATTCTCTGTGTGTGCGGTCTAATTTAGTTGATTAAAATATTCAGTTTAGACGGTTATAATTCAGACACAAAATATTTGGGGATATTGTCCGTGTCCCAGAAGCTTAGGTAAGAACATTGTTCGCAAACGCTCACGCAACTCATATGCAGGTACCAGTAAGGCGTTGACTACACGAGAGAAACTGAACCCCCGCCCCTCCCCCAGACTGTTCATTTTACTGAAATGCGCACGAATCGAGCAACTCTCTTGGGTTTGATCCCAGCTGCCCATCTTTCGCAAGGGAGCGCATGAGCAGCATGAGCTGTTACTTTGCTATTGGCTGCGCCCCTTCTATACCCGCTCTAATTGGATATCAAGCCACATTTCAAGCATACAGGCACACGCACCAAAAGAGGTAATACGGGTTGTAGACGGCTATTGCACAGAAGCCCTTTTGAAAACGGTAGACAAAGTTCTAGGGGAGCCCATTACGTAGCCACATGCATAGCAGATACTGATTTGTCATGCACATACATGCTAGCGGGTTTGGGTTGAGAGTTTGCCCAATCCTGCCTCGCCCAAATGTATGGCCGCGTTGATCGCGTCAACGATTGAGCAGTATTATTTCCATGTACAGCGAATTGGGACTTCAACTCTTTTAAGTTTAATTTAATTTTTTAAATGCACCAACCCCTGAGGATTTATAAAACAAGGAAGATCCGGGGAGCAGGGGTCTCAGATAATCAGCCAAATACTCTCTTCCTTTTTGTACGATAATAGAGTTTCTAAAGCCTCTATGGCACAAACTAGCTGACCGTAAATAATTTAGATTCCCTTATTGGGAAATACTCATACATGCACCAGCTACTCTCTTTCCCGCAGTGATGATTTTCGGGTTTGACGTGGAAAAAGCTTTGTCACCATTAGAACCCAGGGTTTGGGCGGCGACACTGGCACTTGCCGCCACGTATGAAAGTATTACAGAACATTTGAGGGCGGAGGTCGCTATAGTTTGCACTAAATGTTCAAATGTGATAATATAGTGTTAAATAAATACAAAGTCTATGACTTTGTATCAGAAGGTATATTGTGGCAAGGACCTGCTGGGGTTTTCACTTACCTCTAAACCTCAAACTCGTTTGACCATGAGGGCTGCCCTTGGAACAGGTGCTTCAATTTCTAGAGT